>JAHDVE020005069.1:0-16974 GCA_022606495.2 Halesus radiatus | reverse complement strand
TTAGGTGGTTGGCTATCTTTTATTATTGCCACATGTCCTGCCCAGCGGAGCCAATCCCAATTTTTACAATCCTGTTCTTGGCGGCCCTTCAAATTCGAAGACCTTGTTTATGAAGCTTGCCCGTTTGGCACCATTTAACATGGCTTCAGGTATTTTTCAAAGAGAAATAATAATCACGACCCACAGCCTTTGTCACGAAAATATGATATGATAAAATGTTCACCGCTGATGGTTTGAAGGTGATTAAGTACCAGACCAACGATTTATACGAAATTGTTCGGATTCAAAATCAGGCGCACCTACAAATATACGAAATACTCGTGTCACAATCTCACAACACGCTTCTGTTAAAATAATAGATTATGAGAATGTTGGATTTGAGTAAACGCTTACCTGGTGTACCTACTGTGTAGCGTTACTACAGGTGAGAAGGCTGCAGACTGTAGGCTCTAGTGCGTTCACTGTGTGCGCTTGAATGCTGTATTATTATCTGTACAGGTGTTGCCCCCGGTCCCACCCCTCTGCCTCCGCCCACTCCGCCGTGGATGTCGATGTGGATACCTCCAGAACGGTGCCACAGCGAGATTTGCATCACATGGACTAGTTCTCCGATGGTACAATCATCGTCGACGAGTCTGCGTAAAGCTTCTGTATTTCATATTAGCTTTTTAATGTTGCTGACGAGGCTAGTGCATTGACGTGCGATATCAGTCCGTGTTTCATAAAGAAAAGCTTTTAAACGTTCATCGCAAAAACGTTATTTTCCGTTTGTGTTTTATTGACTTCGATAAAAAAAATGAACTTACTGTGATCCATCGCCATGTGTTATTGTCTTTCGCAAACTACTATTTTTCTTCTAATAATAAATCAAAACAACCGACTTAATTTCAATTCTTCATTGTGCGTTTTAAAAACATTAAATTTTGAAACATGAATATTACTCAAACAACCTGCCTCAATGTCTTTTACTATGAATTTACATAAAATTCGTTTGTGTCATCTCAGTTTATTTTTCTTCACATAACTAGTCTTGGAAATGAGGTCTTCGCCAGCATTGATCGATCGAAGTACCAAAAATGAATAACAATGATCAAATATAAGAAACACAAATTAAAATGTCTCACGAACTCCACGGGGCAATTTTTCATTACAAAAATATATATGTTCGTAAAAACATTCACTTAGTGGTTGGCCATAATTATAATATAAAGGCATAAATTTGTTTTGAACCTAATATAATAATCTCAACCGATTTTGGAAGTACCCTTCCCTCGTCAGGAATGTATTAAAACTAAAAATTGGACTCTAGTATCTCAATAACAAAACTGTAATGCTTTTTCCATTATTTTTTTCTTTATTTTTTTTCAACTTATGTACAGCACAAGATGCATGCGCCTAAATATAATAATTTTGCCCTACATTTGTATGATGATTGTAATTTATTGTTGTATTGTATTATATTGTTGAAATAAACTCCTGCTGACAAGCTACTTGCAGTGACTTAGCGGGTATAAGTTCAGTTAAATATTATACAATAAAAAATAAATAAAAAAGACTATAAAATAATGATAGACATACATGAATATTTAGGTGTTAGAGCGGGAGCCGAAAAAAGGTGGAAGGGGTAATTAGGGTTTTTTTCGATTCGGTTTCGAAGCGATTCACTGGAAAAATATCCAAAAGAGGATTATAAGATAAATTTACTTGGTTATTCAATATACTAGAATTATTATTTAAGGTTTGTTTTATTTCCCGTGCTTCTGAATTATGTAATTTTTTGCTTTTATTATCACGGTGAAGAATTTGAACTCCTGTATCTTTATTAAAAAAATAATATGTGATCGGTTGAAATGAGATGATTGGGAAACTCTGAAAAATTACTGTTATTTAAACATTTAGATATTTACATTACGGGATGTCTTTTCTATGTAGAACGAAGGACAGTCATTGCAACATAGTTTGTAAATGCCTGAGTGGTTTAATTTATGATCCTTATCTTTATTTTTTTTTTTAGGAATTTATTTTAACCCATGGTTTTATGTATAACGCGGGTTTAATGTGGGTAGGCAAGTTTTTTGTGCTAAGTGCAAAAAGTTTGATGTATATACAAAATTCTACGCTATTCTACGGATTGTTTAAAATTCCATTTTTATTTGTAGATGTAACGAATAAAAATATATTAGTGGAAATGCGTTTTAGTTTAGTATTTAAAATGTTGTCAATTAAATGTGCGGTATAATCATTATTTATAGCTATTTGTTTGATTTTTGCTAATCCAATTTCGAAATAATCTGTTGATTTTATCTAGCCGGTGAAATATTGAATGATATGCTGAATGTTTATGTGATACCGGGTGATTTGAGGTGTTATGGATAGTAATATCCGTGAATATTGCTTTACGGTAAATCGTCGCTGCATATATAATATAGCTTATCTGCCGTTTCGTACATTCTGAGATGATCGAGTAAAACTGCTTTAAAAAATAGTTGCAAAGACTTGATTTGCTAAGGTGGAAAGCTTGCCTAATAATTGTTAAAAATATTTTTAGCAAATCTAGTCTGCAATTGTTGATCATCTCAGAATGTACGAAACGGCACATAAGCTATTTTATAAATGCAGCGACGAAATATTAAATTCGATTATATTATTCAATAAAGTTAGTGTCAAATTTAAAAAAAATAATAATCGATGCATTACTGCCTATCTTTAAACTAAATGGAATACTCTTATGACACGAAATTACAAGTTGAAGGAATTTGGTAAGTTGCCACTCTGTTCCCGTCCAAAAACAGAAAATATCATGTACATACTATTTCCAAATAAGAACATTATTTAACAATTATACAATTCAAAATAAATTATTTTCCAGATTATCCATAAAAATATCCGCTAATAGAGAGCTAGTTGGAGCCCCATGGGTAAACCCTCATTTTGTTGGTAGACACAATCGTCACATTGGAAAAAGTTTTGATTAATGTACAATCATATCTAAAACAAAAAAAATTAAAATATCTACAATTATTTCTTAACACTTAGTTGTTGGATATCTATCATTGTTTTATATAGTAGTTTTGTGATTGATATATTCCTGACGAGGGAAAGGTAGGTCCGAAACCGGTCGAGATTATTGAAGTGGTTCAAAACAAATGTATGTGTTTATTAAACAAAAAAAAGATGTTTGTGCCGAGAAATGGACATTAAAACTTTTGTATTTAATAATTGTAGTTGTTGAGGACTATCAAAATCTAAATAGTTGTCCATAATAATATCAGCTTTACCTTCAAGTATATTCCAATAAAATAAATTACCGATTCTTAGAAAGGTAATGTGTTATTCGTGTGTACATTATTATTATTATTAATAATGCGTGTCTTTTGTACCTGCGTATGTAAAATAATGATTAATTCATTTTTACCAACTCTAATTGTATCGTCTCAAGATGGTGGTGGATTTAAGCCGTTGTACAATCGTGTTGATGGTTTCATCATCCGTTGGTGATTATAACGTTAATGTTTTGTCCTACGTTCAGGCCTTTTCTTCGGTCGTATTATACGTAGTGGGTAAATGAAAAAATTCATACTTGAAAATCACAATTAATACTATTTTGGATTTTAGGCTAAAATACTCACCTAAACCTAATGATTTTTTTTTCATCAAAAATCATAGTTAATATCTGGTAGCACGAATTATAAGTAATTAATTTATTTTTGTTTTATATTATGAAATAAGGATTTGAATTTTCGTGATTTTAGAAGCACTTTTAAAAATTATTTGGGTGCCAACAATGATCTAAAAAAAAGTTTTACCCCATCTGCTTTGAAAATATAATGAAATTTAAAATACACATATTTTTTTAAAATATTAAAATATGCATTATGATGGACTAAATTAAATAATAAACTACCAATTTACGTTGGAACACAAATTTTCCGTACATAATTTAAAATATCGACCAGAAAAAAGTTTTTTTATTTTCATGTTTTGTGTTTATATTTTTATTTGCGTAATCATATTTACCTAGCAAATACGACAAATTTGTGATGTTGGGTAATGTTCTGAACAATGTGGTTACCAGACGCAAAGGAGTGTGTTATTATTCCCAGCATTAAACCACATGAGCGGTTTTCCATGGGTCGGATCATCTCGTTACCTGCTTCGATTAGTACTTTTCCCTCACAACCCTCAAATATAGGTTATTCGGGGAAAATACGTGTTTATGACATCAGTGATCAGTGCAGTTATCCGTAACAACGAATTTCCATGTAAAATATCTTAAAACGTTCATGAAACCAGTGGCGTGCACTGCATAAACTCTAAAAAGCTGTATCTACCATAAGAAAAAAAAACATAAAATAATAAAATGTATTTTTCCGTGAATTTGGTAATGAACTTGTACGCTCGTTTATTATAAAAATCAGCGGAAAATGATAATAAATGGCCATTTTCAAATACTCAATGCACATGTCATACCGAAAATGAAAAACTACGCACAGCCTACCTTTGGCCATAGAACAATGCATGCCTGAAACCCCTTTAAGGCTAATTTATTTTTTCAAAAAATGCAATGTCTGTACCCATAGAAATGTTTAAAATTCAAATTATTTTGAGGGGTAATAAGTGACCTTGTAAACATTCGAGATTCTGATCTCCAATTGAGATTCAAGAACACTCTACTTATTCTTTATTTTGCAGTTATCCTTTCTTCTAAATATAGCAAAACACATTGATGTAAAGCTAAGGTGACTTCACGAGGAAAATAATATTTATTGATTTCCGTAGACGATATTTTGGAAACGGAAAACCTTTTATAATACTGAGTTATTACTCCGGCCTGTTTTTCTTCCGCAATCTTGTCTACGTTTTACAATCTCCGCCTGTGGCATCCTTCTTTAATCGCAAGTCGAAGATATGATTTAATGATTTTATTATTCATGAAGGAAATTTTCATAAAACTGTTGAGTTAAGTCTAAACTAATCTATAACTAATAGGAACACGTTTATCTTGTCAGTTGTGTTGAAAATTTCTTGTAATATACTAGTTAAAAATGTACTCCTAAAAATGTACCTACACATTTTTTTTGAAAGCCCATAGAAAATACAAACATTAAGGGCCAGCACTCAAAACTGGCGTTAAATATCACTTTGCAAGTTGCTAACTCAAGCAATACCACTAATGATTGTTCTGTAAATGTCTATGGAAAATGTACGAGTATAAGGTTTTAAAAGATAAAAATCCGTTGTATTTTTATTTTGTTGTTTTTCTTCGGCAATCTTGTCTACGTTTTACAATCTCCGCCTGTGGCATCCTTCTTTAATCGCAAGTCGAAGATATGATTTAATGATTTTATTATTCATGAAGGAAATTTTCATAAAACTGTTGAGTTAAGTCTAAACTAATCTATAACTAATAGGAACACGTTTATCTTGTCAGTTGTGTTGAAAATTTCTTGTAATATACTAGTTAAAAATGTACTCCTAAAAATGTACATATATCATGTAAATCATCTGTAATCTTTAAATTCTATCAAATACATCACAAAATTTCTGAAAATAGGTGAAGTTTGAAAACAAGAAAAAAAACAATTATGAACGTTTTACATTAATTTTCAGTACATATTTCATATATAATTTAAAAGATTGGGTACAGTTTCAGGATTATTGTTTTTTGAAACCTTCGTTTTCCTAATTACCCGTTTAGAATTTATAAATAAATCATTCGTTGTATTTCTTGAGTTAACAACCTGCAATGTCTATTTTTGGGTGCTGACCGTTAAGAGGATTTTTTTTGGATTACGTTTGTGGGTGGAGAGTGAAGAGTATTTTTGATTAAAACTGTTTTGCGATTGTTTCTTCTTACAAGGAATGGTGCATGACCTTCAAATACCTTATACGAAAATAAATTATGTAAATAAGTATACCAGGTTTTTTTTAATGTCTCATAATTGAACAACTTTGTTATTTGTTTACTATTTACTTTGCAAGTAAGCATCTATGTGGCAGGTGAAACCAGTATGGTCAAAATAAACAAATGGATTAAAATAATTAATAAGTCACTAGTAAAAAAAATAATAATTAAATCACCACGCATATAAAAGTCAAGATTTTTCCAATCAATTCGATTATACAAAGTTGATTGAATTGATTGTCTCAGTTGAGTTTCACACTAAATAAACATATTATATATATATGTATGTTATGGTTGAAATTTTCACGGAAGTAAGATGTAGCATAATTTTCTCGGTTTACTTTTTAACTCCTGACGTTTCGGACAAATCACATGTCTTGAGTTTTGTTTTGAACTGATCGCTTGCGCGTGTCCGTTCAATCCAAAAGTTAAAACCTAAGTGATTGCAAATCATTTTAATAGTCTAGGACGCAGCACGCGTGTCGATAAAGGGGTGGGGGAAACGTCAGGAGTTAAAAAGTCCTTCTAAGGACTACATTACGCGGGTAAATTGAGAAAATTATTCTACATTCTACATATATATTGTTACATAACGCAAATACCCCATAAATACTAGCCACTCGTTAGGTTAGCACCCCTAGCGACAAAAGGAGACATCACTCATACGCGGCCCCGGTTCCGCCCGCGCGCTCTCAACGCTCCATTCTCTCTGTGGACTTGGCCTTGACAACATCCTCCCCGAGGTGCACCATTCACCATGGACCTGGCGATGGATTACTACCCGGACACACGATCGACGATCGCCTTCACCATGTCCGAGCCACATCATTCCCAACCGTGAGCTGTATCTTGGTTATCCCCATTTCATTGTGTTGTAATTCTATTTCAAGTCACATTTAACCATGCCGTTCGTAGAATATTCCAGAGAGAATCAGAGAATTTGCCCGTAATATGATTTGTAATTTGTAGGTTAGCCGTTCCCCTTGTGTAAACTTACTATGTCTGTGCCCTTTTTCCGAGTAAACCACTGAGTTTTGAAAGCATTTGAGTGTTTTAATTGATAAAGTTCCGAGTCAATTCCCAATTATAAGACTGCCTGTCGATTCACGATCCTGAAGAAGAGCTCCGAGGCCTGCCGATGCTGAGCTAGTCGTAGGTCCCGAGCCGAGCTCCCTGGAAGAAACCTCTCTCAGGGTACACACACACACACACACACAGTCTCCCGCAAATTCTCCTACCTTACCTTCCTCCTTTCCTTCTCCCGCATTCCCGCGTTCCCCGCCAAATCCTACGTATTACAATATATATAAATACACATGTCTTTGATTTTTAATTTATAACAAATTACAAACAAAAAAAACATTATTTTTAATTTATTATTAACCGCCCTACCCATACGAACGTACGTGATACGGCTGCTATATTATCGCCCGAACGCAACAAGCCGTATCCCGTACGTTCAAGTACAAAAAAACCTATACCCGAAACCCATAAAACATTCGTTAAGTTTGTTCCCGCGTTTCATCTCGTTTAGTATTTCGAGGTCAGCCGAAGCTAACGGATGTGTTCAGTTATTTTCGTCTCTCCCATACAAGTTACGTCAATAGTCACATGTATTGTTATTGTGGAATCTAATGCAAAAACCTGATGTTTTTTACCTAGTTTTTTAATAATAACCCAAAGAACGGGCGGTTAATTCTCAATGAGTTAAGTAAACTTGGTGGGTTAAAAGGAAAAGCATCAGAACTCAAAACTCTACTCTTTATTAATCATTATATTGATTTTTTATTTATTCCGGATTGTGGGGAGACTTGTATAATCCCATATTCCATAAGGTACATACTACATGCAAATAGGAGTAAAAATGTATTAACAAAAATAATACTCAAGAACTCGTCATTTTCAATTAAACCTAATTTATTCTTAACTAGCTGATGTGTACCCGTCCTTGCTCGGGTACAATAATTGATTTGACAGCGAAAGTATCTCCAAATAAAAAAACATTATTTTGAATATTTTATTTGATTCCAAACGTTTATTTTTTCAAAATATATCTAAATCATAAAGTTCTTAAGTAGGTACCTACTCGTGTTTTCCATTTTGAAAATATTCTACCCAAAAAAACCTTCTTCGAATGGAAAGATGGGAAAAAAGTCAGCTTCTTTTGAATATGCAATCTGTGGTTAACCGGAGTGTTATATCTATGGGCTAACCTAAATAAAACATGGCGGGTTCAATGTTTTTCATACTAATTTTAAAACGCTATAGCAACAGTTTTACATATTGGATTTCATTCAAACTATTTTCTAAACCTTCCCGGTACTAATAAAAACAAACTGCGCTATTTTCAGCGAAACCTTTTCAGTCATTTTCGAGAAAATCGAGGACAAGCAAACAAACTTACATTTATGTTGTATATATATATAGAGAGATGATTTTAAACCATTTCTAGCGTTTTGGCCGCCGCACCCGACGGAGGTGATTAAATTTTATTATTAATCTCAAATATTAAATAAATAATATTTATGTTTGTAATTAATTATTGACCCTTGAATTTATTTTTCTTTATTATTCCCTTATTTTTTTTTGTTTAATATTAATACCGCACAAGAGTCCCAACTGCTCCCAACAGTCTGGAGCCAGTGAGACTATGGCATTCCCGATTGGGGAATGTTATGAGGCTGAAGGTATTTGGGAGGGGAAGGAGAAGGGGAAGAGGGAGGTTGGTAAATACTTGGCTATTCATATCTGGTCACCAAACACGGCTAAAGCC
The DNA here is from genome assembly GCA_022606495.2 of Halesus radiatus. Taxonomy (NCBI): domain Eukaryota; kingdom Metazoa; phylum Arthropoda; class Insecta; order Trichoptera; family Limnephilidae; genus Halesus; species Halesus radiatus. The sequence continues at coordinate 8,296 of JAHDVE020005069.1, read as the reverse complement.
ATTTCAAGCAACCTTTCAATTCTGAATGGTGGTTTTTCACCAGGGCGATACTGAGAGTATCTTCCACTCTATATATATACTACTTTTAATTTTTAAATAAATTAATTGTGAAACAACACAAATTAATTAAATAAAATATACTTGCGCACGCCGGGATTTGAACCCGCGACCTTCGGATTCGTAGTCGAGAGCCTTACCCCTCGACCATGGAGGCCGTCTATTATTCCTTATTGCATGAGTTGTTAAGTAGATAGTGTAAAGGAAACGTAAGGCGTAGTGTAGTGCAGTGTAGGTACCTACTGTAAGGTGTAGTGTACTGAAAAGTGTACCGGTTGGCCCGTAGTACCCAACGCAGATGATAAAGTTTTATTTTAATTTCCAAAGGCTCTATTTTATGCTTGCAAACTGGTATTCGAATTTATTTTCCTCTATTCTTCCGTAAATTTTAATCTTGATTTGATACCTACGATTTCAAATTTTCAATTAATTTGGCTCTAGTATTCCCATTTTAAATAATAATAAAAATAGTCAAGGAATTAATTCGACGATTTTCGTATTTCCACTATGGCTTATGGTGTAATATTTATGTAGTTTAATTACTGACCGGTCAGTGGCTGAGTTGGCATCGCCTTTGGTTCCCACAGAGGCGTCGTGAGTTTAATTCCTCGACTGGCTAAGTCATCCATCACGACACAAGCAATACTTTTCGCTTAGTGTGATAGTAGTATGAATTTTTCAAATATTCTCTGGTTGTAACCCGATGATGTTTGTCTTACTTAAAAAAATGAGTTATTGTGATTTTAAGTAGGTTTATAAAATTTATACAAGTTACGAGAAAGTTTTTGAAAGTTTTGCAATTAAATTAATTCATTTTTCGATTTGCCAGTTGTTTGAGGTCATGTCACCGATGTTTTTTCCTAATGAAGATAAGCCGTTACTTCACTTCAGAGCCAAGCCGATAAGTTACAAATTAAATTCCTCGATCCCCAGTGCGCGCAGATTACTTTGACAAGTAATTAAAGTGTACCTAGAATAATTATTGGGTAAGCGCTGGAATCTTTAAACCGACAAAGAAATTGAATTCGTAGTACCTACCTACGTGCACAGATCGCGCAATTATTAGAATTAACCCTAAAAACACAAATAGAATTGTGCGTATTGTTGCAAATGTATATTATACTTCAAACAGTGTGCCTTTGCCAAACGTCACTGAGAAACAGTATTTCGTCTCGTTTTCGCCTGCTTATTGTTTTAACGAGAAAGGGACAGAGTTGGAAATACTCTCAATACCGGCCTGGTGAAAGAGCACCATTAAGAATCGAAACGGTACTTTGGTGTTTGCTGACTAGGTCAGAATAGGCGGTACTTCCCAACCTTATTCTGACAAAATACCCCAATTGGGAATGTCATAGTCTCACCGGCTTCGTACAATTGGAAGCAATTGGAATTTGGGACTCTTGTGTGGCATTCACACAAAAGGGAACAATAAGTATTCACATACGAAAAAAAAGGTTATTCGATAATTTTTTTACATTTATTCAAAAAGTTTACAAGTGTGTTCTTTTTATTATCTAATATATCTATATTGAAAACGTTTTTTTTTTTCAATATCACCGGATTTTTCTTTCATGTAGTCGTATCACAAGTTTATACATGCTGTATGCAAGCAATGCATATGTGTGACTGTTTATTTAACTCTGGTTGCGATGACTGTACCTTCCTATTAAATAAACTTCCATACAGATTGCAGCGGTATGAAGTATTTGAAACCAGAATACGTTCTGGTTTCGAATACTATGTCTTTTCATGGTATACTTCTTTAGGGCAAGCGAACTAACGAACGAGATTTCACTCTTAAATTGAAAGTGATTTAACTCTAGAGTTGGCAATCATTGCAATTACTTGATTCCTTACTCCAAGCCATAAGAGTACAGAGAAGTTGACCAATTTACCATGTAATATTATGTAGGTATTGGGTTCCTACTAGATATTGCTAATCCGGAGGCGTAATAGAAAATCCGGATTTTTGGATTTTGTGAAACATATCCGGATTTTGTGAAACTCATAATCCGGATATCGGGATTTTTGAAAAATTAGTTTCAATGACCGAAAAGGATAAAATTTCAAATGTGCAACTTTTTTTTTCAAATAATGAAAAAAAAGTGCCACTTATCAAGCACTCTAATTAGGGTGCATTATCCTATTCGTATATAGCGAGTATGTCAGGACGTTTCCAACAATTCCTGAGCTTATTGTATGAAGTAAAAAATTTACACGGCATTTTGGTCTCAGGTGATTTTTTTTAGGTTTTATATATTAAAAAAAAAAAAACAAATTCAAACAAACAAAAAAATCTTTCACATTTCCTCACTCGTCACTCCCGCCCTGACCCTAATTCAGTACATACTGATTTTTTAAAAATGTTTTTGGTAAATACCAAAATGTCATCTATAGTTTTACTGCAAATACACTCAGGAATCACTGGTTATAATCTATGTCGGGTACGTCCTGATACAACCTATATTTATTCATATTTAGTTTCAGATAAAACAATATTACGTTCTATCCTTACATTTTATTACTCTTTCTCATATTAAAAATTAGTTTTATTCTTTCTCGTATTTAATCTTTTTCTGGCACACTTTGTAATAAAGGTTGTTTCTGTTCATAATGTAAACATAAGGTTATTGGGTTAACAACCTTATTATTCAAAATTAACGTACACATATTTTAGAAATGTCTACATATTCTGATATACCTATTAACCTGTTGGACGCGTTCATTTAATTGGGTTGCAAATCACTTAATTTATTAGTCATTTTAAATCCAGATAACTTGGATTTAATATTAAAAATTCGGGATTTTTTTTACATAGATTTTGATTTGCGACAAATCCGAAAATCCGGATTTTTTGCAATCCGGTTTATCCGATCCGATTGCAATCTCTAGTTCCTGCTATAAACTGAAGTGTGAACTGAAATGAGCTGAATTCGACATGTGTTTTTTTGCCTGGCGTTCCTTCGATACATGTTTGAGAGTTGATTTAAATTATTGGGGCCTTCCTAATTAACGGAGAATAGCTTAGTGGCCACTGAAGGGATAAACTGATAAAAGTGTTTTGTGGGTGTGTTTGGTGTCCCCAAAGTAAAATAAAATTTCCGTTACTTCCCCAGAATTCCCCCAGATCCGGTGGTGTACAGAGTAACATTTAGAATTTCGTAATTTTTTAGTTAAATCAAAATGAATTTACATTTATTATTTATTTAAATCATTTTATTTAGTACACATAATATACATTATAGTAAAATATTGTGTATAAGTGCTGAAAACAAGGAAAAACATTAGCCATGCATAAAATGGATTATACGTCCATTACACCCGGTCGACCGCACATCGCGAGCTGTGATACGGTGAGCGACATCTCATGCCCCATTCGCTCGGTACGGACCACTCGGCAAGTTATCAACACACGCAGGCATACGTACGTATATTAACTATTTTTTCACGATTTTTCAGCTTATCATTTTTTTTCTCTTGCGTTCGATTAAAACTTATTTTTTTAATTACTTCATGCAATACATAAATGTATTTCCGAGAAACACCTAAAATATGACCTCAGTGTTTAGTGTATTTACGGAGATATTGATTTAATTAGAGACATGTCAAATCAGTCGACAGGTTAGAAAGACAAGCATTCCCCGGTAGCAAGTAACCTGACAATATTTGATCTTCTCCTACCGCCATCATTATAAGTGGAAAATGAAGGACTGCCAGGCAGAAGATTGAACCATCTAACCGAAATTGATCAATATTTTCCCAATACCGAAACTCTTTTTGGAACAGGTAATCGATTTCATTTGATCCGTAAGGGTGTATTAATAGTCGAAAAATCCTATGTAAACTGACGACTTGAGTTTTCTTTCAATTCAGTACACATTTGTAAAGGGTGTCTATTCATAATGGTCTAGAATAAAATGACTATCATAATTCGTTAATACGATTGACGGACCCGATTAACATGTTATAATTGAGATTGCTAAGCAGCTGTTAATTGCATTTAAAATAAAGCAATCCGGTATCAGCCATCCACTATCCATTGATTACAAAGTTCTAGTTCAAGGGCAGAATTTTGGAATCCCCCCAAACCAAAATTTGATCAATCTCAACAATTGATCGATTCTGAATTAAGAAAAAAATAAAAATGTATTTTCATATTATAAATTTAAAAAAAACACGGGTAAACAAAATTATGTCCCGAGGAGCTATTCCCGTTCCTTTTAAGGAAGATTCCTTACGTTTTCCCTTAGGGTTAAAGAATTCTCGATTAACTGTGGAATTCTGGTGAGACATAGTAAAAAGATCCTAAATAGATTGTCAAGAGATTATTTGAAAACACAAATTGATGAAATATCTTCAAGTGACATAAGATTTTGAACTAAAACTTTTAAAAACAATTACATTGTATTATAATTCATTTTAATACATTTTAATTTTATTTTTAAATATCATTAATAAGCCCTTTTACGAATAATCACGTTTTATAAAAAGGTACCTACCTCATTAGATAGAAAAGACCTTTTTTGTCTTTAGTTCTAAAAGTGATATTTGAATTTGTGCCGACCGAAGAGGGGGGTCATTTCACTTATTTTAAAAACTCGGTTTTAATTCCGAGTTTAGCCACATGGACTCGATTCCTCGGACTCGGTCGTCATTCCTTTCGGCCGCATAGGTCCGCCGTTCCGGAATCAAAAATCGTTCTTATTACATTAATGAATAGGGACGCCTTTTGTTTCTGACCCCAATCCAAAACCTTTGCCGTACCTTGAGTGTGAGTTCAAAACGAGTAAATCCGGATTTGCGAACTCGGAGTGAGTCCACCGCCTTCGGAATCGAATTCATTGGACTCGGCCGGTTGTACCAACTCTCTTCAATGTAGCGCTTGACGTGAATTGTCAAAAATGTCAACATCTGTATAATGTTTACTAAGCTAATTATGTTTAAAGTAAGTAATAACGTAATTGGTAACATACTTAATATTGTTCTTAATATTTTTCGTTAAAAGGCTTATTTATGATACTTAAAAATAAAATAGAAACGTATTAAAATGAATTATAATATAATGCAATTGTTTTTCAATGTTTTAGTACAAAATGTTATATCACTTGAAGATATTTCATAAATTTGTGTTTTCAAATAATCTCTTGACAATCAATTTAGGATCTTTTTACTATATCCCACCGGAATTCCGCAGTTAATCAAGAAGTCTTTAACCCTAAGGAAGAACTTAAGCAATCTTCCTTAAAAGGAACGGGAATAGCGCCCCTGGTCGTAAAAGAAATTGATTTGGCTAGATTCGTGCTTTTCTGTTAATGACGCGGTTTAAGGCTAAACGAAACGTAGTACGTGCTCACAGATGGCGCTAATTTAAATATTTTAGAAACAAACACTTTTAACACGTAACGCTTTCGAACATTGGCATGAATTGTTCATTGGCGGGTGTTCACACGGAATATGAAATGGAATAAATTGTTACTGCGGACAAACAATTCATTTGTGTATTATTTTAAAATATTTGAATTGGAGCCATCCGTCAGCGTATATCACGGCTGGTCAAAGTTTTGATTAGAAAAAATACTTATAATGTTAGAAGTCAAACCCTATCACAATTGTGGTATAAAGTCCCTAAAGTTCTAGTAGAACAACAGCGGCGTAGGGTGGTACTTCGTCAATACTCCCAACGCGCAGAACCAAATATGTAATTATTTTGTATTTAACTGAATATTTATTTTCACATCCCACATCTTTGTTTAAGATGTTCGGACACACTGTAGTATCCTTGCCGTCAAGGCAGATGTAATCAATTATTTTTCACAAGTTATTTCAGAATTTTCTTTCTTATAAACCAAATTTAATAATGTTGTCACCAAGTTCTAAAAGAACTTTAGTTTTCAATTATTGTTAAAGCCTTTTCGGCGTTCAAAGGCATTAACTGTTGTTTGGACAAATTGAGACGACTTACTTGTATAATTTTATTTACTCCTCGCCATTTTTAATTTGTTCGTTGTTTAAAATGATTTATTACCGGAAAAAACGATTTTCTTTGAAAATAATTGTGATAGTTAAAAATTGTCAATTCTGTGAGGTATTTACAGTTGAAAGCTGTTTTCCCCACATAAAGTGATAACAGTGTCTTCTTAATTGTTTTATAATAACGTGAATGACGTTATTAAAAACGAAAATACTCGCAGGACTTAATAATGATATTATTAAATTAGATTTTCTTCAACTTTTATTTTTTTTTTAACTTAATGGGAGTTTTACCAAATAAACACAATAACATTTAATTAAATTTGATTCCTATTTATCAAGTATTTTCGGTTAACGGCTCTCCAACAATAATTCACAACGATCAAATTCACGTAAAAGTATTGTGAGTTAGGGTAGCATATCTGCATTCACGACTTTTAGTTTAGATCTTCGATTGAATCACTTTTTAACACTTTTACAAGAATTTGGTCGTTAGTGTGGGGGTCGTTAACCTAAACCCATTATAAAATATTCAATCCATTAAAAATACATATTTTATCACTGATTCAATCAACAAGAAAAAGTTATTTAGTCACATAAAAAAACAAAATATACAATATTTACTAATAATTTTTTTAACGGTTTTTGATCTTTATTTTATTCGCTACGCAATAATTTTTCTCCGAGTCTCTAGTCTAGTCTAAAATTAATGACCAAAATAGTGCTTATTAAAAACCCGTTAGTCAAAAGTATTTTTAGTCAAGCCGATAGTGCCGAATGCGTATTCATAATAGTAATAAACTTATAAATATATATTTCATCGCTTACGATAAAAATATTAAATAATCCATTAGATATCAACAAAAATTTACGACATCATTTTTATCTTAATTTTGAAATAAAAAATATTACATAATTATAATAAATATGTTAAAACAGGTTTAGATATTCGTGTCAACTATGGGAAGAATATTAATTTTTGGAAGTGCGTTGTTTGACAAATTGGTAGATTCTCTATTAATAAGTCATACCTGGGTTCATAAGGAAGATAGAGAATATTATTCAACGTAAAGCCCCCCAAAGACGATCACCGTCAATTTTCAATTTGCTTACGTCATTGATAATGTGCATTGATGTGCGATTGACGGAACTTCAATCGATAAGTCAATTTATCGTCACAGTTGCTTTGTGGACGTCTGCAGAAATAGGACCTACGGTGCGCGCATCCAGTGATAATCTTTTGATTTTTCAGATATCAAAAAAAACATGGGATGAAATAAATAAAATTCTAGGACGTAGGACAAAGAGTAACTGTGACGATGTAATTAGTAGGTTTATGTTAAAAAAATCAATCTGCGGAAAATGTAACAAACCAATTTGTTAATTATTTTTCAGATAACATAGCCTCAATGGTTCATAAATGTGATTTTAAGGCGTCAAATATTGTCCCGATAGAGTCACCGCAAAGTTTGCACGAGCATCACTCGCAGACATACTGAGTATAGTCAAACTTCTCAAAAATTCAAAGTCCCCTGGCATAGACAATATCCGAATGTTTAACATAAAAAGACACATAGATATTTTGGGTCCTATATTAACCCATCTGATCAACACAATTTTAACACAAGCTGTGATACCAGATGAACTCAAATGTAGTATTATCAGACCTATTTACAAAAATGGGAAACATACTGATATAGGAAACTATAGACCGATTAGTATATTACCCGCTCTAGAAAAGATTCTTGAAAAATATATATCTTTAAAACTAACCAAATACTTGGAGTGCTTTTCTTTAATAGATCCTAATCAATTTGGTTTTCAAAAAAAAAAGTACTGAAATGTTACTTCAGGATTTTTCTAACTATATAAATAATGAACTGAATAATAAAAGACATGTTTTGGTACTGTTTATAGACAATTCAAAGGCATTTGATACTATAGACCCGATGAAATTGTTAAATATTTTGGAGGCAATAGGGGTAAGAGGAAACTTTCTCAAACTATTTAAAAACTTCCTAACCAACCGCCAAATCCAGGTAAAAATATCAGACAAATTTAGTAAAAGAAGAAATGTCAAAAGAGGAGTTCCACAAGGGTCAATTTTAGGTCCAACGCTCTATATTATCTTTGTATCACTTATGAACAAAATATTCTCGTTTGTTAAACATTATATATACGCTGATGATACAGCACTTATAATATCCCATGAAAATTTGGATACTGCAATAAAATTGTTACAGGTAGACTTTATTTCTTTATTAAAATG
>JAHDVE020005068.1:0-20621 GCA_022606495.2 Halesus radiatus | reverse complement strand
GGAATTCCGTTTTAAAATGATTTTTTTTATTAAAAAAACCTTTGTAACTTTTTTCACTTGTTTATTTATTTTTGACCGGACCGGTCACGGGCATCATCAGACTGGCACAATTAAATCATTGAAGAAGATAATATTAACATAACCTAAATGAAACCGAAAAAAACAGCAGAAAATAAAAAGATATCAGTCGCATCTGGGACTCGAACCCAGGACCTCTGTCTTTCCGGGACAACCGCTTTACCAACTTCATCGATATTATATTTCAACAAGACTTTGTCAATATTATCCTCCATTTTTAATCCCATATTATTAAATAAATAAAATAGTAAATTGAACTGGTCTCATTAGCTAAGCTGGTAAAGCAAGAGGTCCTGGGTTCGAGTCCCAGATGCGACTGATATCTTTTTATTTTCTGTTGTTTTTTTTTCGGTTTCATCTTTCATTGAGGTTATGTTAATATTATCTTCTTCAATGATTAAATATTACAATGAGGTTTTTAAACTTCAATAAAATAATTAAAAATTGGCACAATTAAAACTAAATCTATGGTATATATAGCATCGATGTCAGGAGTGAGGCCCCCTGCTTCTAATATTGTTTTTATTTAAGACTTGAAATTTATTTTATTGCTGACGGTACTGACAGTCTGACGATGCCCGTGATAGGGTGAAACCGGTCCGGTCAAAAATAAACAAGTGGAAAAAAGTTACAAATATTTTATAATAAACAAAAATATTATCTTATATTATTGTGGTAAGGTTGGGTCACATTGGCAGGATACTGGATCCATAATGCAGAATCTGCACAGGCATTACTGTGGTTGGTAGACGGAAGGAGAAAAATCCAAATATAAATAATAATTGATTAAGTTTGTAAAACGTCATTTAGTGATTCCGTCACCTCTTCACCAAGGGAGCTTTACATCTGTGTGTTTTAATTGACTCTTATAGCTTTCAAAGCCAGTTCCTGAGTCGTAACTGCTTCCAACTATCTGATAATGGCATCCCCAACTGGGCTGAATGAGGTGGGGAAGGGAAGGAGATGGGGAAGTACCTGACTATTCAGATCTGTTCATCAAAGATGGTTAAAACCATTTGAAGCAACGTTTCGATTCTAAATGGTGGTCTTTGACCAGGGCGATACTGAGAGTATCTTCCAGATGCATTATTTAGCATCGGACAGGAGAGTGAGAGCAGAACCTACCCAAAGCAGTTAACGGCCGTGATGTTGCTGATGACGGAGGCGTAGAAGGCGGCCGCCGTGGTGAGACTTGTCACGAACATGGTGAGCGTGGCGTGCTGCAGGGTGTCCCCCATCAGCTCCACCAGCCGACCCGGGTCCACGCCCAAGCTGGTCAGCCCGTCCAGGGACGCGTCCTTGTGGCTCTGCCAGACCTTCACAAATATAAACATGTCGTCTGCTCCGATGCCTGCAGAAAAACATCACACGATCAGAAACAAAAATGGTCAAATAAAAAAAAAACTGGTTCTTAACTACAGTGAAACTCTTTTAAGAAGTTTTCCAAGGGACTGGAAAAAAACTTATTACGTGGAATTAATTGGGCGATTTTTCAAATTCAGTCTTCAAGGGACAGAAAAAAAAACTTCTTAAGCATGACACCTTCTTAAGTGGGAACTTCTTAAGCAAGTTTCACTGTATATACTAACGCTGATATTTTTTTCTTTATTGATTGAAATGTCTAATGCATGTAAAATATTTGCACATTATGTTTCTAGAGAATCAATATTTAAATTAGATGATTACGAGACATTTTGCATAATCCAGCAATTAATAGTGGTTTGTTTAATTGAAAATGATGACACAAAGTGATTTTACTTTGATTTTTTTTTTCTGATCGGGGAACCATTGATTTCTAACATGTTAATGTTTATTTATTAACTTCTAGTGTGCAGGAATTGCCAATCGGATAACCAAAATTTGCATCCATTAAACACCGGCATATCCGAAAGGCAATGTCAAAAAATAATTTCTCTGAATAGAAATCGATATTCTGCGGAAACTACTTATAATAGATATAAACATCTAAACGCATTATTTGGTAAGACGGTACAATTTACAAAAACATCATTTTGCAAAAAACCAATAAGTTATTACGAAAATAGGGTCGCGCGTAAATTTACCCTAAGCACACTACCGAAGTATTAGATTGCGAGAGCTCGGCGTTCCTAAAGTTAATTAGTGGTTTATACAATATGTGTTAACTCTTATTCATTTTATTGAAAATGATGCCACAAAGTATTGAAATTGGCGGCCTCCATGGTCGAGGGGTTAGGCTCTCGACTACGAATACCAAGGTCGCGGGTTCAAATCCCGGCGTGTGCAAATAAATTTTATTTAATTAATTTGTGCTGTTTCACGATTAATTAATTCAAAAATAACATACAGTATATTTGCGCACGCTCCAGAGTGGAAGATACTTTCAGTATCGCCCTGGTGAAAGACCACCATTCGGAATTGAAACGTTGCTTGAAATGGCTTCTAGCCGTGTTTGGTGACCAGATCCGAATAGCCAGGTATTTCCCCACCTTCGGGAATGCCATAGTCTCACTGGCTCCAGACGGTTGGGAGCAGTTGGGACTCTTGTGTGGTATTAATATTAAAAAAAAAGTGATTTTACCTAAAAGTGAATCAATATGCATATCTGTTTCTTTCAAATTTAGTAAAAACCAATAGAAAATGTGTCACTTGTTAGCAGAAATTCTATAATATCATCCATTAAAAGGTAAAAGTCACTATGAGTGATATAGCTAGTATGGCACTTAATGTGTTTTAGAGGATAATATAGGAATACAGTGAAACTCTCTTAAGAAGTTCCCACTTAAGAAATTTTCATGCTTGAGAAGTTTTGTTTTTTTCAGTCCCTTCAAGCCTGAATTTGAAAAATGGCCCAATTAATCTCACATATAAGGTTTTCCCACATAACAAGTTTTTTTTTTCGGTCCCTTGGAATATCTTATAAGAGAGTTTCACCGTAGCAAAATTAATCAAATACACATATAGGTATCAATAATGGTCAAATCCACATGTAAACTTAAATTTCTCTGTAATTAAATATCATCTTCAGAACTAGGTACTAATAAGGAACTCCACTCCAATTTTTTTTTGTCAATAACGACGTTCAAACTTAAATACCAGTATATTTCGTTTTTTTTTTAAAGTTAGTTTTCATAGTTAAAATAATTTTCAAAGTTTCAATTTTTCAAAGTCCGCCAAAACGCTCGAAATCTATGGCCGGTCGGTTTTGATCAGTTTTGAGGTTAGAATGTCAAATGTCAAAACAAGGATGAGCTTTTCTGTACATAATTTTATATTCTATTTATAGTAAACCATAACTATACATATGTAATAAAATGATGTACTTTTTAGAAACTTTAACTCAAAGAAAAATAATAGTATTGAGCATTAATATTATCATAATATCCGTATTGATAATTGGTTTGCTCATGAATACTCTAATTTTTTTCACTAATAACAGTTTTTTATACTGAACAACAATTATCGAGCTTCAAGTAACTAAAACTAAGTTTAAAATCGCCAAAACTAAAAAAATACAGAACAAAAGTGAAAAATAAAAATGTACATACTAATACAAAAACAGAATATGCACGTAATGTCAGATGTTCTAAATGTAATGGTACCAACATAAGACGGTGTGTTGATGAGATGATTTTTTATTCACTTTTAAATAACGATTTATAAATTCCATGTATAATTAATTATATATAATAAAAGTTATATATTCAGAATAGGTGTTTGAAGAGCTATTTGAATATATATTTTTAAAGCCATTATATTTTTCACTGGAGTTCCTTATTCTAAATATGTACTTAAAACTAATTACATACTTTATTGGAGGTGACCATTTTTGATACTAATCATCTGATATTATTTAACCGCCCTACCCAAACGTACTTGATCTGGCCGCTATATTATCGCCCGAACACAACAAGCCGTATCCCGTAGGTTCAGGTACAAAAGCACTATACCCGAAACCCACAAAACATTTGTATACGTCAAGTTTGTTCCTGCGTTATCTCGTTTAGTATTTAATGTAAAATACTAAACGAGATATACCAGACAAAATTTGTAATGTAAAAAATTTGTCTGGTATATTGTAAACACGTATTGTGAAATCTTATGAAAAAAAAACACAATGTTTTTTTTTCCTACTCTTTGAATAACCCAAAGGACGGGCGGTTAACTGAACATAAATGAACTCTGAATAATGAATATATTTATTCCTCTTTTACAGGACACAGGGGGGATTTTAAATGGCAGTCATTTCATTTTAGCAAAAATAGTATTGAGAGAGGAAACTAGAAATGTATAATTAAGATAATAATATTAGTTGAAAAAGAGCAATGCATTCTGCCTATTATCATGCTCAAGCCATATTGAGGTAAAGATCCAAACTAATATATTTGCACAATTTAAATTGCAAGCTTTATTATGTAACTATAATTTCTATATTCATATAATAATATGTAAATATAAAAAATATATTGAAAGGTAAGTTTTCCTAAAAGCATTTCTGTATTTGATAATAATGATTGTTTCTCTGTAAACCCAGTTTTCACATTGATGCAATTTCGATTGTATTTTAAAGATATTATGTATGTATATATGAGGTACATATACAGAAACAAACATGGCAATGTCACAAAGTTGTCATCAAACTGTCAATCGTAAAAAGCAGATACCAAATAAAATAAATCAATAAAGTAATAAAATTGGCATAAATTGTAGCTACTGCCAAGTTTTACACATTAAAAATTGTAGCATCAAGTTATCATATATATCATTTTTAAATGTACATATGTATTTCATTGTTTTGTCTGACATTGACACATTTGTTTCTATAAGCCTCATATTATTTGTAAAATGTAATGTTTACTCAGAATTTCTTGTAATGTAAATGATGTTACATTGAAGAAGGGTATTTATGTAAGTGAATGAATATGGGTGACTTTAATTGAGAAATTTGGAGTAAACACTGATGGATGAAGAGGAATCACAGACACAAACAAGTATGTACGTATGATACCTAGTATGTATAGTAAAATAATCACAAACCAACGGCAACCACAGCGGTGAGCAGATTCATAAACGGAAAGAATTTGAGGTTGAACACAAGTGTGTAGAGAAAGTAAGAGATGCCGGTGGAATAGGCCACGGCCAGGCAGGTGCTGAGAGTCAGGAAGAGGGAGCTGGAGTACAGCCACATGCAGCCAAGGACAAACAAACCTCCCAGTCCCACCAGCCACGTGTCGTGCACCAGCCACTTGTCAAACACGGCGTTCTTTACCCCTGCAACAAACAACCAGTTGAACACAAGTGTGTTGGAGAAAGCAAGAGATGCCAGTAGAATAAGCCACGCCCAGGCAGGTGCTGAGAGTTAGAAAGAGAGAGCTGGAGTACAGGCACATGGAGCCAAGGACAAACAAACCTCCCAGTGCCGCCAGCCACTTGCACAATACACCTTCATGAACAAACCACTAAATATAAACAGATATCTGTAGTTCCCACAAGACCTCTGTGGTGGGAGTACATATTCGTATGTATACGTAACTGAACCATCCAACAATTAACATTAAATTAATACAATTAAATTGCCGGAACAAAGACGTTATATGTGTATAAGCAAAATCAGCTAAATACACATCATTCTATAAAACAAGCAACTGCAACCTTTTCTCGTCTGGGCCCGGATTGTCATTCTTTGAGTCGCGGGTAGAGTGCCATATTGCAGTTCATCAAGATCCGGAGATCTTCTGGCGAGCGGGGGTACATGAAAGTTATAAATGTTTTTGTTTCGAGTGCGTTTATTGATGTCCTCAAAACTCGTGGAAAAATCTAACCATTTCCATGTTCAATGCAAAATGCATTCATGCCAGCTCTGGAAAGAACCATTCCCATATTTTGAATGTTTGCATTATTAGTTGTTATTTATTCCTCACTCAAGCTTTTGAAAGTCAACCGCAACCATAATTAGATTAAGAACCCCTCGTCTCCTGAGGCACATTTCCATTTGCGTGTTCAGTAGAAGACTAGGCCGTCTCAAAATCACCATGGGTTTGTTGTACATATATGCCTCAGAAACCGTGTTCAGTTGAACGCCAATAACGGACGGGTTCGAGACACAAAGCGTATTTCCGTTTGTGTGTCCAGTTGGCGACTATCTCATCCCGAGCATGGGTTTGTAGTACAATATCTAGCTTTGAGACAGTGTGTATTTGAACGCCAATAGCACACGGGTTTCCGTTTATGTGTTCGGTAGGCGACAGTAAAGTCATTCAAAGTGATAAAAACAAGTAATGAATACATTCTACTAAACATATAATAAATAAGTTGTTAAGTTGGGTTCTTTTTTTAAAAAACTCACCTAACAACCTATTTTGTATTATACATCAATATATTTATTTTTTTAAAGAACCCAACTTAAGAAGCTATTTTATTTGAATCTCTTTTAATTAAAAAAAAAAAATGTCCATTTAACAGGAAAGTTATCAAAATTATTTTTTTTTAATATTATTAAAAGTCGCCAAATGAACACGCAAACGGAAATACGCCTCTGAAGCACTTAAACCTTTGCGTCTACTAGTGTGACTCTCGAGAACTCGAGTAATTAACAACGGGATATATAAACAAAAAAATAACATTGTCATAATGAGCTATGATAGAAGTTATTGTAGGGAAACAGAGATTTTCAAAGAAGTGGTATAGAGGAAGATGAACAATAAACGTTAGAAATTGCAACACCATTTTTCATGGTCATATTCGGTGGTTGTTGTAGAATTTTTAAGAGATTTTTAGTTTTGGATTAATGTTTTTTTTAATTTTTTTCAATGTTCGAGGTTTTGAAGTCACTGAACAGCTTTTGGTATGATCGAAACTAGACATGTCAAAACGTGTCGGAAGTTGCCCACATGCGCTATAAAACCACAGAGTTTCATTGCAATGTCAGCATGCTGGGAGAAGAGTCCAAACATTTTGTGGATAATTTAGACCTACTATCAGAGGATTTATTACACCATTCTGTAACTGTGAGAAGTCACCACAACAAAATTATCCAGAAGATTTAAAATATATACACATATACATATAAATATATATGTACGGTCAAACTTGGTTATTTCTTTATCTTATTTAAGTTTTTAATCCAGCAGGACTGGGTGAATGTTGCAAACCCAATCTGCCATATTACATGAGATATACATATACATATACAATTTATTACCTACAAAAAGAAAAATTAATATTAAAAAAAGGTAAAAAAAAAAAAGAAGAAAATAAAAGTTAATAATAACATAAAATAAATTAAGGAATCATCCTTGAAGGTGGTAGCCGCATCATCAGCATCCATTACTCATTGGTTGACTTCCGTGTCCTGCCCCAGAATCTGGCTAGTCGGTGGCGCAGTAAGGCGGGGAATAAGTGAACCCTCCCTTCAGTGAACATTGTAGAGGCACTGCAGAACCTTATTATGAGCACGAGGGGACCTACTAAATCTGCTCTTTATAGCTGTTACTCATTATATCAGAAATAGACTTTTTTTTTAAATCATACGTACCTACCTATCCCTACTATCAATATATTCACCAATGTATAATATATTTGCAAGTATTACTTATTAAATAAAAATATCAGAAAAATATATATATATATTCGTAGAATAGACGTAATATAAGAATAATATAAGAATAGGAAGTAATATTTGTACAGCGCCCCTGAGGTGATTTCTCACAAAAGCGGCGCTATAAAAATCATCCGATTATTATTATTATTATACTTTTATTGCTAAAATTTATAAAAAATGTTTCTTTTAAAAATTTCACTTCCATGCTTCCGTCTCAGAACAGATATTGTCTAGTGAGACGGGTAGAGTACACATAAATGTTTAAAATTTTATGCCAATAAATGCCCGTGTTGCCGGCAATGAAATGAAAATTAATGCTTCTCATCACCTGGTTGGAGGCAAAATATCACTAAATTGTCCATCATATCACTAGCTTGCGCATATTGTTTCAGTTGTAAACCCTCACTTGTCATAAATCACTAGCTCGGGCTATTGTTATCGGTTGCGGGTGTAAAATTTTACTTCTTACAAACCAGCGGGGCACAACCAACGACCCAATTCGTACGGCCCGCATGTTAATTTTATATGGCCCACTTGACTACAGAGGAAAATCGAAATGTTTGTGGTAATTCTTCAAAACCCAGAGTGAGAATTTTTTTGGAGTTTTTGTTAATTCATACTGCATGTCCCAAATGGAAAAACAGTGGAAGAATTGGTTTGCACCACAGGAAAGTTAAAAAATCCCCAGAAATGTGAAATCATCAATTTCACTCACAACCCCCTCTCACCACTCAAAAGTTTTAAAAAATCCACTTGTAGGTCGCGAGCCGCGTTTGATAAATGGGTAAAGAGGCCCCTCTGCTAAAAAAGTATTGCATCACTCTCATAAACTTACTCTATGTAAGGATGTAAACACTCACTCATTTTGATTTGTTTTTAAAACAAAATTGACAGTGAATAGTAATACAAAAGAAGATGTAAAAAGGTAATAAGATTTCCAAGTCCAATGTTTGCAGATTTTATGACAATTTTACAAAATGTCAAAAATATTAATCTGTCCATAATGGGATTTAACCTTTTAGGCGAGAGAAGCATACCCCTGGGCCGCACCATACATGCCCTGCATGTAACATAAGTCATACATATTTTTGACGCGCAGAAAATGTTAAGGAAATTCCAGCAAGCCGCTGCCCCACTCGCTGCCGTCCTTTGTCTGATATTACTTACTTCGAGAATTTTTTTTTTCAGACCCAATGATCTTGTATGTATGAGTGTACAATTTAGAAATTTAAAATATTTGTACGGCATATCAGTGAAACGTCCTCGTTATAACACAGCCAAAAATTGTATGAAAATAAGCCTTCACCGAAATATCATTGGGTAATTGCTCATTATAGCCGTAAACTCACTATTGCTGTGAGCGTTATAACCAAGTTCGATTGTACATCGTCTATGTAAGTTCAATACCGCGTACGGGCGAATAAGTTTAAAATTCCATTGAAATACCGGTAGAACAAGGACAGCATTCCCACCTGACGTCTGTGCTCTAAATATTGCAATAAAATTGTTAAAATAGGGCAATCTATTAAACGGACCACCCGTTTCTGCAGTCAAGGATATTTTTAAGATATTTTGGGGCTTCAGACCAGAAGTGGCTACCAAATTCCAGTGGGACGCACTTGCGATTTGTACACGGTCAGCAGTTATGTACTGTTAAAGTATCTGTGGGCCCTGTGCAGTACGCCCAGCTTCTAAGAGGCTAGCTTGAGTCTGGCTTCGATGAAGCCCCCGTGCCTGAGTTGGTCACTTAAAGTTACACCAATTATATCAATGGTAGGCATGTCAAAGGTATCATCACCTTAAAGAAATCTCAAGGTTTTTTGTATGTCCTGAACATTTTTACAAATAGTTCTTCCACGGTATTGGACTTCCCTCGATGATATGTAATACTTTAGAGAAATGCAGATTTGGCAAAAAATTAAAACGACTAAAAAGAAACAACAATTAAAATGATAAAAAAATGCAATTCACTGAACTATCAGGATCTATAACGTTATGTAAAATAGAGATTCCTAGAGGTACATAAATGCAATACGTATATAAATTTTTAATAGAAGTAAATCAAAATAAGTAGTACATTATATTATTATTTGTATTATGAATAATGTAGATAGAATATTCAAAGCAAAGAATCACTTGCAGAACAGATATTTAAAAAAAAAACAAACACTTACCCAAATCCATAGCCACAAGAGATACATTATTGTATTTGAAGTTAATGCCTTCTATCTTATCATAATATGGCATAATGGAAGCGCTGCAGGCTATGGGCAGAAATATCATGGAAGTGTGGACGTGCACCTGCGTGTTGTTCTGAAATAAACATCAAGCAATCTATCAAAACAAGTTTAACTTTAAAATTGCAGACAGATTCTGGGATTCATTTTATAGTGCATATTACTAACAGTGGCCATTTGTCCCTTTAGTAAAATTACTATACATTCTAGCTCTTGCGTTAATGCAAATCGGAAAAATGGACATAAATACACGGATTTGTAAAACATTTTTCTTTATAATTACATGTTAACTGACAAAAAATAATAAAAACACCGGTAATTAACATATTGATAATTACTCTAAAACAAATGCACTACATAATTTTGACATGGTAAAAGAGTTTTAAAAATAATAATATTATTATTAAAATCATTAATACTTTTCTAAATCCACTGTAGATACTTATTTTCACCCGCGACACCTGTATCGTTTTTGGAAGGCATATTCAAACTGTGAATGACTTTCAGTTAGTTAGCTGTAAAGTAGTACTTTTAAAATTACTACTTTAAAGAAGAGGCCGTGGGGGAAATAATTTCCCTAAAGGCCTATGTCATCTTTGGAGATGCTGTGTGAAGAGTCTTTTGGAGGATAGGAAGGAGTACTCCTGGGTCTTGAAGAAATCCATGTTGTAGGCGGGAAGAAACACAGGGGCCGGCAGATCATTCCACGGCCGAGCTGTTGAATAGAAGAACGAGTCGTAGAAGCGACCGTTCTCGTGTGACAAATGTCAACCGTGTACAAATGTTAAGCGTGCATTTGGCGTGTTTTCCGACGGTGCACCGGTGCCGAAGGGATCAATGATGCTAGTTCCTGAGAGGAACTTACATAGAAATACCGGTAGAACAAGGACAACATTTCCACCTGACATCTATGCTCTAAAAATTGCAATCAATTTGATAAGATAGGCGAATCAAATGGACGCATTATTACTATTGTGACATAAAATAAAATAAGTATAAATTTAAATTCCAGCGTGGTTGTGTAGGGGTGCAATACACAACCCGCCGAGTATACAATAATGAAATAAGAATGCTTACATTGGGTGGAAGGAAATCCGCATCAACCAGGTAAGAGAGAATATTGAAGACAGCATTGTATTTGTAGCACATTGGGGGAGCCATGCAATATTCCTTGTCACAGTCCGTTGCCAGCTTCAGGGAGTGGAAGTACTGGGCGCAATGGGAGAGTAGACTCAGCACCGTCGATATGTCCTCTTCCTGCAACCAACAGATATTCATCACTTCTTAGTGCTAGTCACTAGCAACGTGGAATTCAGATTACCAATGCGCTGGACTGATCGAGATGTCACAAGACTGAGAGGACAGGAGGAGCCTGGTTCATCCAGGCAATTGAAGTGGGGGTCATGATTCCCAACAATGAAGTATTTACATATTCAAGAGAATGGGTCAATTCAAATGTCACGTGACATGTCATGATTCTACATAGAATTAAAATTAACCTGTAGAACACCAACGTGCCATAATGCGCATCCGCATTATTCTGTTCAACGCCAGCGCTCCCTATGGAGCAGATTCGGAATGGTCACGCTCTCAAGGAATTTTGAGCCAAACAGTACTCAAATAAATTTTATTCAATTGGCAAATGAATAATACTACATTTGAAATATTATCGCTTCTCACTTGTCACACGCACATGCACACGTGCCAACTGAAAAAATAAATAATATCCTGTCACCGCAAAAAATATTTCGGTTTTTAAAATCATATTACTGTACTTATATACAGAAAAACCTTTTTTTTTTGAACGGCATTTATATAACTTAATGAAAAAAATAGTAACACTTCAATATCTTTTTTTTGTAACATGAGACAGAAAAAAATTCTCTAAATATATGACACTATTCTGAGGAAACTACTTCTTGCTTGTTGTTTGGGTGCCATAATTGATTTTACAGCAAAGTGTTTACAGCGCCCTTGAGGTGATTTTTCACAAAAATGGCGCTATACAAGTAATCCAATTATTATTATTATTATTATTGTGACAACTATTACTACCTCTATACAAAGAAACATTCATTTGAAAATTTCATTCCAAACATTTTTTTTTTTTTAAATATATCTAAATAATAAAGTTCTGAAGTAGGTACCTACTTGTGTTTTCCATTTTGAAAATATTCTACCCAAACAAACCTTCTTCTTTTGAATATGTAATATGTGGCTAACCAGAGTGGTATATCTATGGGGTAATCTCAATACACCATGGCGGGTTCAATTTTTTTCATACTAATTTTAAAACGTTATAGAAACAGTTTTACATATTGGATTTCATTCAAACTACTCTCTAAACCTTCCCGGCACTAATAAAAACAAACTGTGCTATTTTCAGCCAAACCAGTGTAGTAATTTTCAAGAAAATCGAGGACAGATAGACAGACATTCATTTTTATATATAGATATTAACACATTATCTGGTAAGATGGCACCTTTCAAAAAAAGTTTGTTTTCTAAAAAACAGGTCAGTAATTACGAAATTACACTCCGCCGGCGGATGGCACGGCAAATGCAGAAAGAGGTTAAAGCAAATCTAGTCATAATTTCATGTTAGATGTTAAATTTAATTGTACCGCAATGGGATATGTGTTTTACAATTACCTAATTTTATTTTTAAATTGTTCAATTCCATAATTATCTTTAGTCTATTCACAAAATCAGAGTTAACAGAAAAATTATGGAAATCAACATACCGTTATTTCCATACATGAAGAACTATTACTATTAGCTAGCAGAGCTATGTAGTTTGGAAGACTCCAAGGGGGGCAGCAGCCGGGGTCCGGGGGTCGGGCCTGCTGGCACAGGCGGGGGTACTCGGTACCTCCGGCCTCAGCCAGCTGCTGCTGCAGGGCACACATACCCAACAGATTCTCAACCGACAGCAGCGAGGATCCGTCTGTGCTCTTGAAGACCAGGTGAGCGTAGTCGGGAACTGAAATAAAAACAACATTTCAAAGAAGGCCTAAAGTATGACTACGAACCAGGAACTTGAGGACTCAGGTTTGAATGTGGATAGGTTCAGACCATAGAGCACATAGAAGAGTGGCCACTCTACCATTCCTTAAGGCTATGTTACCGCTCGACTCGGTACCGCAGCTGTTTTTGATGATTTTTTTAGATAATTTCTAGGTTATTTATCACAAAATAAAATTACGTTTCAAACAAACAATATGTTCTTCTAAATGCTACATTGTGAACATGTGTTAGAATATTTAAAACAATTGTGTAAAAAAAATATTTGCAAAACCTCTAACAATAGTTTAAAGTTTATTTCTATCCTTTAATTCTAAATACAGAAGAATTATAAAAATACTCATCGTTACAACATCAACGATGTCTAAATCCCAACATACCCAGATTGTTGTAAAAGCCACTAAAACATTCCTTAAATAAATAAAAACACTTTTTTTAATATTACAACAATTATCATTCTCTCAGTGCCAAGCGATTATACACCGTAATATGTTAGAATTCCATATACCGAAAGCATCAAAATTATGATATATAAGAGCTGCTTGCATTATTTCGAATCAGTATGAGAGTTGGCTTTGACGCGTTAGGATGTCAATTTTTTTCACATAAAAGTCTCGTAAAAAAAAAAAGGTCATACTAACGGTAGGTCATTATGTTTTCATGCATCATTGCAGAAGCAAGTTGATTTATTTACGAAAGCCGCCAGCTCGGCGTCTGATTCCTATAGCCAGCGGTTTAGAATATACCAGGGGTGTTAGTTGAAGTTTGCCGGTTTTTTCAATAAAGTTAATTCACTTAATTCTCAAGAGAATCTCAATTTTTTTTATTCAAAGTATTGACCATCGGATTCTATACATTTTGCCCATCTTTGAGGCAAATCATGGATACCATTCCAAAAAAAAAAATTCTCTTTCGAGGCAAACCATTCGATGAGCCATTTTTCGACTTTTTCAAAATTGGCGAAGCGCTGCTCTGCGAGTGAGTGTCCCATCGATGCGAAAAGGTGATAGTCGGAC
The DNA here is from genome assembly GCA_022606495.2 of Halesus radiatus. Taxonomy (NCBI): domain Eukaryota; kingdom Metazoa; phylum Arthropoda; class Insecta; order Trichoptera; family Limnephilidae; genus Halesus; species Halesus radiatus. The sequence continues at coordinate 6,687 of JAHDVE020005068.1, read as the reverse complement.
GGGGCAAGGTCTGGAGAGTACGGCAGGTGCGATAATATTTCCCAATCAATGCTTTGAGAGTGTTCTTCACTACTTTAACTGTATGAGGCGGTTTGGCGGTTTTTTCGATTTGTCTCTCGTTCATTTGGTGTGGTACCCATTTTCCATACTTTTGGATCTTTCCCATGGCTTTTAAACATTGGCACATTAAGTGTTTGGGCCAATTGTTGTTGCGATTGGGTTGGGTCTTCATCCAATAACGCCCTCCAATTCCTCGTCTTCGAACTTTTTCGTTGCACCAGGATGTTCATTGTCTGTTAAATCGAAATCTCCACTTTTAAATTGATGAAACCATGTCTCACATGTTCTAATCACTGGAGCATGTTCACCATAAGTTTCTACCAGCAACCGATGAGCTTCAACTGCTTTTTTTCTTTTGATGAAATAAGAAAAGCAACGAATGCCGCAAATGCGATTTACTTGGAACTAAACTCAACATATTCACTGAGGTAACCAAATATGACACTATTATTTTGGCAGAATGTAACTTGTGTATTTTTGAAGGTTAATGTCCATAGAAAAATATGACAGATGCCAAATCATAGAAATGTATACATATCTCTAGCGACATCTATGAGTAAAACCGGCAAACTTCAACTAACACCCCTGGTAACAGAGTTCACCTTCGCTATAAAATTTTTCCTACGGGCGTTTTATACGATATATTTTTGGTCGTCTTTCTATATAGTTTTGGTATAGAAAATAGGACTTGATCTATTTTTTATTTAAATTTTATTTTACACTTCGATATAGATATCTCAATACTGAAAAGAATGATAATTTTTTTTTTTAAATTACTTTTTGGAGTAAATTGTTTTTGGAAGTGAAGCAGGGAATAAATTGTTTTTGAAAATAACAATTTTAAAGTGATATTTGGAAAATCATGTAAAAACTGGCATGCATTTGGCCGATTGATGCAGTCACAACTAAAATTTCTAAATTTCTCAATCGATCAACTGCCATACTATGTGACGAATTGCCCTTCTCTCATTTGTCGATTTGGATTAAATCTGAATAACTTTAGTTTGCACTTATTTTTAATTTGCCTTTTTTAGTAGATTTGATGATATTAGGATTTTCATTCCTAAAAAATATACATTTAAAAAAAATTCATTGAAAAACTTGGCATTCATTTTCTCAAACTACTGGAATAAGTTCGCTTTGGAAATATACATATGTATATATATAAAATCGTTGGTATGAAAATAATGATCGTGTAAAGCAAATATTTTACACGTGGATCCTGTGAAGGTTTCCATGTTGGTATCGGTATGGAAATAAGTATCGTGCAAAGTTAGTTCTAGTTTTGATGATCTAACCAATTCAAAGAAATAATTGTTGAAGGGTTTAAAAGCTTAATAGCTACATACGGATTAATATACTCCTAGTTAATAGCAGATGGCGATTGTAGTACATATAAGAAAATTTTAGATACTCGACCTCATTCAAATATAACCGTAGAGAAAGTCGAATGTCAGAATCACCTTTTACGCAATTATATAACTAAAGTTAATTTACTTTCAACAGATACCCAGTACCCCATACGCTTACGCAAAATTATTAGTGAAAGATTACTCCATTTGCGTAGATCCATCACATCTGCTCTAAATACAGGATTTCAGAAAATTGTTTGATTGAAACCAAAATCTGGAATTTTGATAAAGATATTCTGAATATCATTTCACATGTGTTACTTTGGGATGACAAGTTCTGAGAATAACTTTTATATGGATTGCATTCCCGAGCTTATCGGTTCCTCGAGTAACAAGATCTATGAAAGTTTGTGATCGTTTTTTTTATTTATGGAGAAAATACACATACAGACTAATATCAAAACAATATAGAAATATCTGGAGAACTCGCCTGTACCCGAGCTATTTCTCACTGATTTATATAATAAAGATAAATAATAAATAAAATTTTTTTAAAAAACATTTAAAATAATAATATAGACAAGTTAAGGAATTTAAGATTGTATTACACAGAAAAAAAAAAACGAAAAAGTGGGCAATTTCTAAATAGAGTAACAGAAGGTAAATAAACCAAACACTGCTCGTTGAAGCTTCATTGACTAATATTATTATACGAAAACAGCTTTCAATTCTCTCTTAAAAGCACTACATGTATCAAAGAATATGTCGGAATCCATCAGTTTGATTTTAATTGAATAACTCGCAAGAATGGGCTAATGATGAATGTAAATAAGTCAAAAGTCATGGTGTTTGAAAGAGAGAGTACGAAAACAGTGTGCAATATAGTTGTGTATGATGAATACTTGGAGCAGGTCGATGAGTTTGTGTATTTGGGAAGTATGTTTACGAGAGATGGAGAGACTGATAGGGATATTGAAAGAAGGGTGAATGCAGGAAACTCCATTAACCGAGGACTGCTCGCGGTTGGCGCAAACAAAAAGTTGTCCAAAGAAGCGAAGCTAGCAGTCCACAATGGAGTGCTGATACCAACCCTGATGTATGGCAGTGAGGCATGGAACTGGCAGAGGAAGGACGAAAGTAGACTGAATGCTGTAGAAATGAGATCTCTGAGACGAATGTGTGGTAAAACCATGTGTGATCGTGTGAAAAATGTTGAGATTCGTAAAGAATGCAAGACTGATGTAAGCGTAGTGAGCAAGATTAAGAAAGGGACGCTTAGATGGTTTGGGCATGTAGAGCGAATGAACGAAGAGAGGAGTGTAAGGAGAATATATGACGCCAATGTGAATGGAAGAAGAAAGCGGGGATGCCCGAGGAAGACATGGCACGATCAAGTGAATCAAATACTCGAGTCGGGCCATGTCAGAAGTCGGAATAACAGAAGAGAATGCATGAGGCGTTGAATGAATGTGAAGAAGCAAGAAGTGTATGCCAAGATCGAGTTGTTTGGCGGTCCGTCCTCTCTGCCTACCCCTGCGGCGAAACGGCGTGATGGTTAGTTAGTTAGTTACTCATTATGTAAAAGTCCTCTGGATGTTTAAATAAATAAATAAAATAAATATTGAATTACAAATAATACAAGGTACATAATTATTATTTCTAATTTTGAAACTGTCAATTCTTGGTGGAATTCGATTTTAAAGTGAATTATTTTGATTAAAAAACGTTTGTAATTTTTTTACACTTATTTATTTTAGACCGAACCGGTTACACCCTATCGCGGGCATCGTCAGACTGGCACAATTAAAACTAAATCTATGATATATATAGCATCGTTGTCAGGTGCCAACAATGTCTGGTTCAGAAAGCGAGGGGGCTCACTCCTGACACCGATGCTATATATACCATAGATTTAGTTTTATTTGTGCCAGTCTGATGATGGCTGTGATAGGGTGAAACCGGTCCAGTAGAAAATAAATAAGTGGAAAAAGTTACAAAGGTTTTTTAATAAAAAAAAATCATTTCGTAATTATTGTTATATGAAAAGACTTGTGTGTATTTAGACTTATCTGAAGTCTGCTCCATTTTTTGGCTTGGTGCAATTGCACTAGAGATAAATGTAACTGTAATATCCGTGAAGATGGTGAGGGATAATGAAGAACATTACTTACGTGGAACTCCGCAGAAGAAGCCATCACTGGACAAATGGTGGTGCTCCGTGTAAGATGGTGGAAACTCCAGATTCTTTAAGGAGACCCATTGATTCCTCGTGTATTCTGTCCTCTCTCCGACGTTTTCTTGAGACAAATATGTCAAGTTCTTTCCATAGCCCCAATGTTCATGCTCGTCTGTGTAATTCCCATCAAGTTTAGACATATTGACGGGCGATTCAGTATACAGAATCTTATTAATATTGGCCGGGTTCTTTATGTGTTTTATCTTTTTAATTTTGGCTTGAACATCTTTTTGTTTCTTCTTGCCGTTCCTGGTCTTGGGTTTGAAGTTTGAGCGGTTCTTGGATTTTAGGTATTGAACTTCATCCAAAATGTCTTTTGGATTTACAGCCAGGGAACCGGATGGTCTGGTTTCTTGGTTTAAATTACGCCATGATACTAACCGCTCTGCCAAGACGGTGCCTCTGGTTTCAAAACCCTAAAAAACCACAAACCATGAAAGGACATTTGGAAAATTGGTAAGTTGTTAATAATATTTAAATCTAATATGTGATGTAGTCAAAAATAAATCCAACATGTGGGCAGTGTTGTATCCTTAAACATTAGTTAAAATAAGAACGTACTTACTAGTTTTAGGAAAAAACTGCAACAGGTATGGGTTTTATTGCATTGCATTGTTTGTAACTAACAATGGCTTCCACATAAAGTGCCATGCTTTCACGGTTTACAAGAATAAAGCACTTACCAAGGTAGGGTCGGTGAAGTCGGGAAGTTTCCTGGTCACCAGAGGTATGATGGTGCAGACGGTGGCCACCACGGTCACAGCGAAGAGGATGACACAAGGATGGTAGACAAGAAGCTTGGCGTAAAAAGTCATTGTCGTATCAAATGTACCCGTATCGACGTTTTCATTCGGTTGTCCGTCCAAATCCAATGGCTTAGTAGGAACATCACCCCTGAAAAAAAAACTATTATATTGTGCACATTCCACAAGTAATGATTACATTCCAGCAAAACCATGATTACATACAATGATGTGCGTTTAGTCTTCATAGATTAATTCAGCCTGGCATATTTTGGACACTATCAATAAAATAAAATCAAAACGTTTATATTCATATATTTTCACCGCCGCCCCCCTGTCACTTTTGTAAACAATATTTTCATAGACAATTTAGTGAGTAATAGGCATTTCGTGGAATATCGCTACCATTATCTTTTTTATCGGTAGTTACCTACTTCCGCTGGTGTCTCCGCGTATTATTTTTTATGTACTTATGTTTTCTACCTTTTACTTGTTTGTCATTCACTTTGGTATAACTCTCACAGGTAATTATTGTTATTTTCTACCTATCAATTATTATATTTTTTGAAGCATTCATGTTTGTAAGTTATGGGCATATTGCCTGTTTTGTGTATTAAAATAAATTTTTAAAATCATCAATATCAAAACCTGACATTATTACGTATCCATAATTTTGTTTAAATGTGGGCAGCTTGCTACATCACGATTTTTTTAAATTTCTATACGCATTATTATAAAATATGTGTAATAAGGGGACACGAAGTTCACATTTATGCTTAAAAGAATTACAAATTAACTGTCCCAGAGTGAAACACAACCTTTTAGAACACAACCATTGTTTTAAATGGTTATTGACATATTTAATGGCTAAATCTGCAATGTCAGATTCTTTCAGCTTTACCCTTTAATTTTTTTAACCCCTCCTCTATTTCCTGCCGCCTCACTACAATCGTCAATATTGAGGGTGCCATAATGTCACTCTTTCTTTGTAGTTGATACTCATCTGAAGATATAATATTTTTTAAACGTATAAATGGTTTGAATACGACATCGTTCAAATAACATAATAAAGAAAAATCTTCCCATGGAATATTTTCTTCTCACTTAAAGCTAGATAGAGTAACCGAAACGTTGGAATCACAAATTAATTAACGGGTAGATACCCACCACCATTTTTGACCTATTAATATATTTTTTTAAATAATTGTGTACCAACGGATTCATTTTAGATATGTTTTTATGTCATAGTATTGTTTGTTTAGGCCGCTCTCTGACGGTCCGATAAGGAATCGACATAAACCTCATGCGTGATACCGACAGCGCGCTGCGCCATATATTTCTATTGGCGCTAGCTCACGACTTGGGGAGGAAGCGGGAGCGGTGCGACGTACCTGTACTTCTAGTAAATCCAGAAGCGGGACAACAATTTCTCCAGTAAACACACGCTGTTTCGATCGTTTACGCGCCATTCGGCTATGACTTCAAACATGAAACGAGATATGAATTTTCGTCTTATAATCGAAGTAGAGAAATATGAATGCCTTTATAATTATAAATTATCGGAAAATGTACTAAAGGGGACGGAGAAAGCTTGAGATGAAATATAAGGAGTTCTACTATTCTTGGGCATGCAATCAATTTATTTTTTAATATATTGTATCCATCGGATTATATTATATATGGATTTACGTATGATTCTGATGAGTTTACGACACTCGTAACCGCTGTAGGTTTAACATTATTTATTTATCCAATTACTGAGTTGGCAATAACATTATAACCGCTTCACAACTGTCACAAGCGTCGCCAGTTAAAATACGAACATGCGTCCAATCCGATGTCTTAAGTAATAACACAATGATCAGGTATGCAATATCTTTATTTTTCATATAATATTTATTGTAAACAGCGGAAGTGATGCGCGTGGTTTTATGAAGTAAAATTTACTGGCGGCTAAATCACTGCAGACGCGATACATTTCCTGCATTTTTGCTACACCCGGTTTATGTCGATTCCTTACCGGACCGTCAGAGAGCGACCTTAGTGTTAGCAGGTGTATGTGTCACCTAATTTCAAATTCCTTCCTTTCATCCAAAGGAATTTGTCCACATTCTTCGTATACACCTAAACGTCTCTGATGTTATACGTAAAATAAATTAACTTGACATAAAGAAAAAGCGAGACCAGACAATGTTACTTCATCGTTTCTAATTAACTGTTTTTTTTCAATATTAGCCAACCCACTTTGTCACATATTTAACCAATCACTTAAGAGGAACGGCGGCGCGGCCTGTTT
>JAHDVE020005067.1:0-36153 GCA_022606495.2 Halesus radiatus | reverse complement strand
AGGAGGAGAAGGAGGAGAAGGAGGAGAAGGAGGAGAAGGAGGAGAAGGAGGAGAAGGAGGAGAAGGAGGAGAAGGAGGAGAAGGAGGAGAAGGAGGAGAAGGAGGAGAAGGAGGAGAAGGAGGAGAAGGAGGAGAAGGAGGAGAAGGAGGAGAAGGAGGAGAAGGAGGAGAAGGTGGAGAAGGAGGAGAAGGAGGAGAAGGAGGAGAAGGAGGAGAAGGAGGAGAAGGAGGAGAAGGAGGAGAAGGAGGAGAAGGAGGAGAAGGAGGAGAAGGAGGAGAAGGAGGAGAAGGAGGAGAAGGAGGAGAAGGAGGAGAAGGAGGAGAAGGAGGAGAAGGAGGAGAAGGAGGAGAAGGAGGAGAAGACCATTAATGGAACTTACTGAACACAGACGAGGCCTGCAGCGACACTTCCCCCGAGAACGTCCCCCCGCAGATCCTGTCCGTGCAAGAGGGCGCGCTGGCCGGTGGCCGACCCACGTTAGACGCGCACGGGATGATGAGCCAGTCGGCGGGGCAGCTGTTGGGTGTGTTGCTGGAACCCACCATGGTAGGCACGGCCAGGTTGCTGTTACCAGAGAGCGTGAAACTCCGGGAGCGATTGCCTGATGCTTGTAAAGATTATGGTTAATGGTAATCACGCTGAACACATCAAAAGGATTAATTCTTTTAAAAGAAAGATCAGATTTATGGATTTCTCTTTAGTACCTAGAGATCTAACATATCTGTTCAATCGGTAGGACTTTTCTACCGTTATTAGCAAAAAGGCGACTAAATTCGACATAAATTAAAAATTTTAATTTGAGGAAAATTTAATGCAGAACATATCCTCATATACTTAGTTTCGATTGTGATTTATGAAAAATCGTTACATTTTTGCTTATGACGGCAGTGTTGGAGGATACTGTAGAATTGTGGGCACAAAAGAAAAACTTGATCATAAATTTTTTGACCGCCCGCAAAGATAAGTTTTTGAACCTGCACTGTAGATAGATATATATTACTCGTAGATACCAATATAATTTATTTTTTAAATCATTTTCTTGAAAATGATAAATTGTGTAAATGTTGCATTATGTTTGTTGTGATTTGAGAATTGGGTAAACTATAATATTTTCAGAAATTTTCCAGGCAGGAGGGTGCTGTGAAATTTTCATAAAATTGGTACTTTTTAATCGGGATTTAAAAATTTCCTTTGTCTTTTGGCATGCTAAAAATAACAACAACAAAAAATCCAGATATTTAAAAAAAAAGTTAAGAAAATTAAACACGGAAAGTTTTCGGCAATAAAAACCCGAAAAAAAAATTGATTCGAAAAATATTTTATCTTGAGGACAAGTCACAGCACAGTCAACACAGGGGATCTTTTTTCACGCGAAAATAAAACTGTGCTGCTTTCCCTGTTATGGGTGATGTATTTACGTTATTGTCTCAAAATTAATGGTGAATAAATTGTTGCTATGGTAGTTGCTTGACTAAGCAAATTTTGTTGATTGTGCCAAAAAACGTGTTAATCTTATTTGCTCTAGTAATGTGTAACTTTAGTGGTGTCTAGTTTTAGTACTTGGTGGTTTTAGTGACATAGGTAAATTGTTTAATGTGTTATTTGCTCTACTAACAAAAATAAATCATGTTTTTAGTAGCGACTTTTTTATGTTAATACTTACCATACCGTCCCAACTGCCCGAAGCCATTGGGACAATGGCATCCCCATTCTGGGGTAATATGTTTTGGGGCTGAATGAAGTGGGTAGGGGAAGAAGGTGGGGTAGGAGAAGATTGGTAAGTACCTAGCTACTCACATCTCGTCTACTAAGTATCTAGTTTATCAAGACATTTTGTGTTTTTTTGGAAATTCCTGTTTGTTTGTTACATTACATAATAATAAAAAAAAAACCAACAGTAAAAAAGTTACATTTTGTTTCAGAATTTCGGTATTTCACCAGGGCGATACTAGGAGTATTTGCCACTCTGGCACGTGCCTCAAATATAATATAAATATTAACATATTTAAATTGTTACGTGAAATAACACATGTGAATTAAATAAAGCCATGCTTTGGACTAGGTTTTAAAACGTGAGGAAAGCTGACTATGGTATTGATGATTAATAGTATGCCGATTAAATTATTGATGTTTGTTTTCAGCTTTTGCTACCAAACCTGTGCGATTCTGCAATTGTTAGCCCCTCCGTGAAAGCGCACAGAAATTGAAAAAACTTTTACTTTGGTCGATGAATCCAGTCTGAACGCCGACCTCACCTGCCGAAATGGCCATGTCGGGGCACGCAGTGTACTGGATGCCGCAGAAGTTCCTCTCCACCCTAATGCAGATGCTGTAATCTTGGTTGGAGAGCTGAAGACCTCCGACCGGGTCGTAATTGAAGGTTTTCAGTTGACCGGACACGCCGGTGTAATATTGGAGACAACCCTCTTCAGCTGAAAATAAACAAAGTCGATATATATGGCAATCTCTTGCTCCCCATAGCTCGCACTATACTGGATTCATGTGTATATGTCCACACACAATCATAGTTAATGTACAAAATTTCATGGACTACGTTTTATCCCAGTTTGACTTACGTTAATAAGAGGGATTGCGACATAATATTTTTTTCTATATTATGTTTAACAAAATCCCCTTACCATCCATCACCCACCGTATTTTTGTAAATTGAAAAAATTCCCTCCAAAAGTATAAGGATAAGATATTGGTAACGAACGCATTACCATGTTCCTAATGTATATTCCCTATAACAAATAAAAATAGGTGCACACAATTTAACGTACCTGCTTTTACACGGTGTCTGGAAACTATTATTAATGTTAGAACGACCTGTGGGAGCACGTCTCCGCCCCCTTACCCCACCACTTTCTCCGTCTAGACAGTCTACAAGTCACTGAATTGGTGGAGCGTAACCGTGAGCCGTGCGCGGGGTTATGCGACTAAGGCTTGATGGTGGAGTATCCGCAGTACGAACCTAATTTCGAACCATAGCGGGTTGTTCTTAGGCTGAATCGAGTATACATAACGTAGAGAATCAAAAAAATAACGGTTCGAGTAATTCGATTTTTATATATTTTTAAACTAATGTCAGAGAGAGAGAGTTTAGAAGCAATTGGAGCCGGGTATACGATTCGACGCATTTAAAAAAAACAATAAACAGCTAATAGTAACCCCATAGCGACCGTATGTTTTTAATTTTACCAAAAATACTTCCAACTCTGGAATTATTCTAACACGAAAGCTCAAAACTAAAAGTTGTACCATAAAATAGACTACATATATGATGTAGATTTGCCAGTTTTTCGCTTGTACCAATAGTTTCCGGACACAGTGTATCAGAAAACATTACTTCTAATGAGTGCAATGCATGTTTTTTTCCTGCTCAAAGAATTCTCTACATATATGAGACAATCCCATGTTGGTTTTATCTATACAACACACATAGATTTTTTTTATGTCTAAATGAATTTCATCACATCACTACAACAGCCATTAAAATTTATCACAATCTAGCAACGAGATAAAATTCGGCGATTCAGTAAAACGTCTGTGACTAAAGAATATAGTAGTCATATATTACAAAACGAAAAATTAAGCGATATTCACGATTTACGTTCGAAATGTTCATTTTTTATATACCTGCCAATGCTAGCATATTCTAGAAATGCGGAAAAGGGTAACATCCACTTATTTTTATACGAACTTATTACCCGATATCACAGAAAAAAAAATCTATTGATTCTCGCAAAATTCTATTCCATAAAAAAATTTAATTATCGAACCTCATAGTCGCTGCGCACCCGGGCAGCTAGTAGATTCCCAAGGTTTGCACATCTCCCGCTGTAGCACCACTAGTATGTATTGTATGAACTATTTCTTAGGACAGAATGTCAATAGTCAAATTCATAAGGCCGATATGGGATTCTTTTCGGAATAGCTCTTGAACAGTATTTGCGGATGGATGGATTTTTTGAACGGAATTAAAATTACGCTGTTTTTAAAGTGTGGTAAAATTATATTGCGAGTTTGATTTATTTCATATTTTTATGGGAATTCACAGCACAAACTCTCTTTTGAGAAAACCGAATCGCGATTTCCCGAATCAAAAGTAAAATTCCTACATGCAAAAAAATTATGTACCTCTATACTAAATATAAAGGCACGGATTTCAGATAAATGTAGTCACGTTCAGTGGCTATTGATTTCCATTCAAACGTCATGTTTACAACCCAGGAATAAACAATGGCACATTGCCTACTTAGTGGGACTGAGGTGCAGCGCGAACACGATAACTATGAATTAAGCAAACACAATTGGTATTTAGAAATAACCTGGCAGTCTAAGTGTTTGTAGCAACCGTTTCGTTCTTAAAAAATGAAGAGATCTGATCTTCCAACCGATTTTGACTGAAACACTTACCCCTGTAGATGGTGCTGCAAGGAATTTGTGTGACTTTGACCTTCCAGTTCCTCTGGAACGATACGCCACTGGTCACGAAGGTCAGAGTTATCGGGTTCGTGGTCCCTATGCCCGCGTCAATGTACACTGGAACAAACATATAGCAGGTTTAACGTAAATTTTATTTTCAGTTAATAATTTGTATCGGTTGCAGAGGAATCCTTATTCATTTGCCCCCCCCCCCCCAAAAAAAATACGCATTTGACAACGCACTCAAATTAACATTAAACCGCAACAAGCAACACGCAAATCAAGTAAACATACCGCTATTATATCCAAATAAAAACAATAATAATACACATTTTACATGTGTCATCATTGACACAAGAGTTTGTTGTACCAAATACTGCCATTATCATATCAGTGGGTAAATAGAAGTGGAACATGGAGGATAAAGGAAAGTAATGGGAAAATTGGCCTTACTGTGGTTGCCTTGGTTAATGCCGCATATTGCTGGTATAGGATTCCCCCCGGAGACGATGAACTGGTCATTGTTGCAAATATGGTTCACTGTTTCCGGACCACTTATTTGAAATTGGTCGAAATCCAACCTTCAAAAAAGAATAAAAAGATAATTCGTTATGCCCTTTATATCTCATAACGCAAACACAAACAAATCAATGCATAATTATCCAAAGTTGGAAATCTGAATGATTATTACAGTATTTATAGAATTATCATGGGATGTCGCAATTATTTTTATATACATATTGAAGAATGTAGGCACATAATATTATTACAAACACAATTATTAATACATACAAGGTAAGGAATGCGACGCGACACAGAAATGAGGGTATTTTATGTAACATCATTCAGTAAAATGGGTAGAAAAATCATAATCGCCAAAGTTCAGTGGTACGATGTGATTTTCTTCTAGTTTTCCAAAACAAAGGGATTGATGAGTGATTTCACATACAAAAAATATTTTAATTTATATTCCTCCGGGGATTATCACTCTTTCAGTGAGATCATTTCAGATTCATAATTTTTTTTTTGTTAGTTAATATCTGACTCAATCCCTTTGTTCTGGAAAATCAAAATAACATATTGGTGCCTATGCCCCTGCGAGGGTGCACCCAACATAAAATATCATATTGAATTTAGTAGGTAACAGTAGGAGGTAGTATTATAATGGTAGATCATTAACACGATCATCGATGCTAGTATTTGATATAGGTAAAAATTAGTGTAATCAGTACTGAAATTCTATTAGTGTAATCACAAAATAATAACAATGTTTGTAGGTTAATGGATGGCCAGAAATATGACTACATTGTTATTACTGGGAAATGGTAAATGTCTGCAATGATACTACCTACTAGTGATTGACAGTTATTTAGTTCACAGTACGATGAGTTAAAAAATGTTGCAATGTAAAAAGTTAATGTTTGAGGCAACTAACATTTTCGGGAAGCTGTTGAAAGACAACACCTAAAATAAAATTACTTTGTTTGAAAGCATTTTATTGAATTTATACATAGTCGGCCTGTTTCTGTTAATCTTAACCTTCCTCAGGACCGTAATATAAATAGGGGTTATATGGGAAGAAATCTACCCATGTAGCCATTACCCCGCCCTAACCCCTCTATCTACCCTTCCATATACCTCTCTACCGCCCCTCCCTGATGTTCTGTACTCCTTTGAAATTATGTCTTTATCCCCACTTTTATTTTCTTTATCCTAATATATCTCTGTATTTTCAGTTAATAATAATAATAATAATAATAACAACATTTTTTCTTTTAATTATAATGTCAACCCACAAAAATGATTGCTTTCCATTAAAATTATTACATTAAGAAATTTATTAGTACCTGTCATCTTAAAAAAAAATCATAGTTAATACAAAAGGAAATGTCATACCTGGGGGCTATTTTAACAGCGCTATTGAGATGATGGTGACATAGCCTCATAGTAAAATAAAAATACGTCACAATACATTAATTCATTACATTAAATATGTACTGTCTCAATCTTTTGAATTTGTTGTGTTGTTTGAGGATTATAGAATCAAATAAAATAATATTTAAAAAATATATATATATATTTGAAAAAAAATTTTTTTGATCTTGATGTCAAATAGTTAATAGTGAAGTTCAATCATTTCGAATTCTGAAGTTCTAAGATGCTAAGAATCGCCAATGACAAAAAAAACTTTTATGTGATTGCTGTTTATGTATGTGAAGGGGTCTAAATTCGAAATAAAAGCACAGACATGAAATTTTTTCCCGGCGTTCCTCAATAATTTTTCCATCCCAATATTGGTTATGTCATATTCGCCGTTACTATCTCAGTAAAGAGGCTCACCTTATTTGGCAGACATCAGGATGAGACTTGAGCACAGTCAGTTGGCAGGAGCCGGTGCCGTCATATCGAGAGGGGTAGCCATTATTGACGAAGTAGGTCCCGTTCTCGGCCGTAGAGCTGCCGCAACTGACAATGACTGTGTGGGAAAATTAATAAGCTTATAACGAAAAAACTTCGATTATTGTAATCGATGAGGTTTTTTTTACCAGCCTTCCTACCCAGCTTATTTTTTGAGAGCTTAATTAATTTATCAAAGCATCATATTTTTTTACAGTAACTCTACACAGAAGGCTCTAAGGGAAATATTTTTTTACAGTAACTCTACACAGAAGGCTCTAAGGGAAATAATTTCCCTCAAGGCCTATATCAGCTTTGAGGATGCCGTGTGGAGGGTCGTTTAAAGGATAGGAGCAGTGACATGTAGCGACAGTAATGATAACTAACTATAAAAATAAGATAAGTATAGATTATTTCTAGATACATTTTGTACTGTTTTATATGATAATTACTAAATTATCTTCAAAGTGGAAAAATAATGATTGAAATAAAAGTAAGGTACATAAGTACAGTAGAAACTCATTCATAATACAGTTAATTCACGAGAGTTGGTTCTAGAATAATAAATTATTGTGTTTTGCATTCGTAAAATTGTAAATACATTACAATAGTAATGCTACAATAAGCGCATACAAAATAAACCTAATGTATTTTAATTTTAATAATATTTTGAAGACCTGATCCAATGAATGACCGGTCAGTGGCTTAGTTGGCATCGCGTTCGGGTCACATCCAGCCGTCATGAGTTCAATTCATCGGCAGGCAAAGTCCTCCATTACGACACAAGCAACATCTTCCGCTTACTGTGATGGTAGTAGGAGATTTTAAAATATTGTCAAGTTGGAGTTATCTAATATTTCTTTAATATGAGGTTTGAAAGATTTTTTTGTTTTGATTTAATACGGGAGGGCTTTAAAAAAATTATACCTTCATAGGCGTAATGGAGGTGAGAAGCAAAAAGAAAAAAAAAATAGGTATCGGCTCATGAAGAAACTCGAAAAATGTTTTAATTTTTATTATGAATGCCCTTATTAATTAATGACAGAATCGGTAATAAAAAAATTAAAAAATGAAGAGTTTCTATATAAGTATATATAGAAATAATATAAATAGATCGGCTGTACGTAGCTTCACCGCAGTTTAATAATGCCTTCGGAAGGCAAAACAGCTGTCACGCGTAATAATAATAATAATAAAAATTACCCTGCAAAACCCACTTGCGCGTAGCTAAGGGAAATCAGGATATTTTTTTTTTACGGATATGATTTTGGAAAATTCAGCCTGATGGCGTTCCTAATCCAAGAATTGAAAGCCTTGTATTGGTTTATTTTAGGAAAGAACAGTTTACTCATTGAAGAAAAAAATACGAATGTACCGCTGACTTTAGAATTACTCTGTGAAATATACAGATAAAGAAGATATGTAAAACTAAAGTAAGTGTGTAAAACTAAAGTAGGTAAGTAAAACTAAAGTATATATGAAAACAAACACGGGTTGTTCTTACACATGCAGCAAACTCCGAAGCCGTTAGCGCAGGTTCCATCGATCGCGCCCTGCCTGGCGCGGCAGTCCTGACTCGCTAGGCAGGTGCCGTTGTTGCCCGACGCGCCGGTGCACGACTCCGCGGGGAAGTTCACCACAGTCAGGAGGGAGAGAACTGCAAGCCGAATAAGTTTATTAAAAAAAAATAAAAAACAATGAACCAAATCTTAATTTCATTGTGATCGTTAGGTCCAAAAAAGACTGGATAATCGATATTCCTGAAAAACAGTACGTACATATTTGAAAATATTTGGTTTAAGAGACCGTGATTTTTCATATGATTTTTCAAAACCAATGCTTTCGGATCACGATTCACAGATACTTCATTTTTCTTTTTTTTTTTAAATCTGTCTGAAGACACATACTTGTTCAAGTTTCAAGAAGATTTCTGTGTCTGTGTACATGTAAATAGGATTTGAATCACTTAGAAATACAATGAATATGTGGATGAAGTTAGTAAAACTCTGAAGAAAACAAGAATCGGATGCCACATTGCTGGGGTATGTATGAACAATATCAGCTATGCAGATGACATGGTCATACTAGCCCCATCGGTAATATCAATGAGAAAATTTCTTCGTTGTTAGTCACGGTCTGATGTACAATGCTAAAAAATCGTTACTGCTGATTTTCAAAGCAAATACGGGTCCTGCTGTCATTCCGCCCATACGTCTCGGCGGAGCCAATCTTGAAATCTGCAGCGAAATCAAATACTTTGGGCATGTCATCACTGATGACATAAACGATAAAAGTGACGTAGAACGCCAAAGAAGAGCACTGAGCGTACGCGCCAACATGCTCGCCAGAAGATTTAAAGGTGCAGTCCTCCGGTAAAGAAGCAACTATTCCAGACATACTGCATGAGCTTTTACACTAGCGAACTATGGACAAGATATACACAAGGCGTCATGGACACACTCCAAGTACAATATAACCACGCTTACAGGGCGCTGCTCGGCCTCCCTTGTCGATGCAGCGCCTCCCAGATATTCGCTGAGGGAAGGGTACATGAGTTCGCTGCTTTGATGCGCCACAGAATAGCTGGGACGAGTCAGCGCTACCGGAGATCGGAAAACACTCTTGTCCAGGCCGTCGCCCGGTGGCAGGGCGCGCCTCTACATCGTAAATAAATAATTTCGCTCAGGTCACTGTAGAATAAGTGCTAAATATGTTTTTTTAATTTTTTTTATTTTTATATATTTTGTTTAATTTTCTATTTCTACATTATGTAATTTTTTATTATTTTTAAATGTATTCTCTTTATATGATGGACAGAGTATTGCACTCACCGCTTTGTTCTTCTGAAATAAAGAAATTATTATTATTACTATTATTTAATTGAGTTGGATCATGTCAAGAGTCAGAACAAGAAGAATATTTACGAATTAGAATAATAAAAGAAGTCGGTGACGCCAAAGGACATGGCACGATCAAGTGAACCAAATACTTGGGTCGGGTCATATCAAGAGTCAGGACTCAAAAAGAGTATGTATGAATTAGAATGATATAAAAGTCGATGACGCTCGAGGAAGACATAGCACGATCAAATTAACCAAATACTTAAGTTGGGCCACACCAAGAGTCAGAATAATAGAATGATCTGTATAAGATTATATATGAATGTAAATTAAGCAAGGAGTGTGTGCCAAGACCGAGTTGTTTGGCGGTATATCTTCTCTGAATAATCCTGCTGTGAAACAGTGCGATGATTACTTTGCAGTTGGATGGTTTCTTCTAAGTTTGTTGATTAAAAACTTTACTTTCGCTGCAAAAATTATAAAGCCACTAAAAATTACCAATCACAAGTATTGAACACAATATTTGAATACTTTATTTTAAAATGTTATCGAGGAAACAACGATTCAAAAAATGCTGAAACAACCATATCGGAAAGCTCGGCCTTTGTCGATCTGTGTCCGCGTGGGGGAAATCCCGAATTCTGGAACGTATTTCTTGACATTTAGTTTCGTATTTTATCATCATAGGCCATAGACGACCCAACGGTGATGATTTTATGGTAATCCCCATGTATGGGACATTTTTTCATCAACGGCCAAACCCAAATCATTTTATTTGGATCAATACATCCATCAAAAAGCACAACATAATATTATGTAACACACTCGAACACTTGAAGTACGTATACAATGTCTCTTTATCTTTTTGTTGTCTTTTAAATTAATATGTATTACCTACGCAAACAAACAAATATGGACAAAGAACTTTAGATCACATGATTCCTAACTGCGTAAATATGTTACCTGCTCAAATAAAAAAAACAAAAAAAAAATTAAAACTAAACAGTTAATAAATATGTTGAAAACTTCGTTAGCTGAAAGGAACTATCTGAATCAGATAATTATGAAATATTATTTTATGTACGATTTAGCGTTGCCATTTATGTTTTTATTTTTTTGATAAAAATATTTTGGTATTATTGAATCACCTTCTCTGTCGTAACTATTACAGCTCAACGTTTCTTGCAGTAGAATTGCTTTACCTCAATCAAGACTCGTAATCTTTTCTACTATTCTCCACTATCCAGAATATACTTGAATAGAGACTTGTTAACTCAACCCCGGGGCCTTGATTTTTTTGGTACCAGGCTTAATGATTATCGTCTTTACAAAAATAAACTTCAAAGAATATAATTTAAAATTGTCAAATCTACCAAAACCTTGTTCAGGCTTTCACTTGAATGCTCTCTCAGATGTATATTTTTATCATTGCATCATTCTTGTATTATGTATGTGCTGTTCTTTTTATGTAGCTCTTTTTTTTTCTTATTTCATATTATGTATTTTGTGTAATTGGACAATTGTACGTTGACTTAAACTTATAAAAACAGACGAACACCAAATTCAACAAGCTCTGTACCAACAGGAAACCTTTGTATTTAAACTCTCCAAAAAGACAGATAAAAGAAAACTTACAGCGTCCATTCCTGTCGGTCCTGGGTGGTGGCGACGGTTTGAAAGCCCGGTGAGAGGCGGCCTTGGCCTGCGGGTCGGTGGTTCGATAACCGAACAGGCTGTTCATGAAGCCCAGGCGGCTGCTGGCCCACGAGCCCAGGCCGTGCAGAGGGAACTTGGGAACGAACTCTGTGTCATTTTGTCCAGCTGCAAATGCAAAAACAAACAATGTTAAATAAATAAAAATAAACAGCATTCATTATCAAAATCATGTTGATTGATTCATAATGAATAAATGAAAATAAATAAATAAATAAATCATTCCTCGAATATGGTATTATCAGTTGGGGTAGTGTCATAAATACTTGGCTGGAGCCTTTAGCAAAGATTCAGAAACTAATCGTGATGGTTATTCTTAAAGTTCTATTAAAGAATGATATTATTTTTAAGAAACGAAATATTCCTAACTTGAAAAAAAAGAACAAGCACTCTAAGACAATCGCATGTTAAATATTTCAATATTGCAGTTTGTAAAACCTCTTATGGACAAAGGGGTTTTTAATTCAATGCCATTAACCCATTCAATTCCCTCTAGTGACATCAGAAATACGCAAAACAAAAGTTCCTTTAAAAGTAAGATTATTGATCACCTCCTACAATCCTGTCAGCTTCTAAATTCGTTTATACCTTTAAATCAGAATACTTCTGAAATTTTTTTTTTAATTGTAATCTATTGATCTATTGTCATCTAAATATCCTAGCTGAACAATCACCCCTGTAAATTGCCATCTGAACACAGGCGTTTTACACCTAGTGAGATGGGCAATACATCAGCCAATAACAAATGTTCATATACTCGTATATGTAATAAATTGAATAAATAAATAAATAGTTACTAAAATTATATATTCATGAAATAAAATAGGTCATTATATATTAATAAAGATTAGTATTCATAATAATAAAAATAAATTGTATATCACTGCTTTCGTGCGCGCTGTACAAAAATATCCCTTCCTAGGCTATATTTAATTACATACAAATAGAAACAAAAAACGATCTTACCCGGCAGGTTACTTCAGATAAACATAATTTTATTCTAAAATTTAAGCTTGGAAAAGATACGATTATTATATTTTATACTTCTTTACTATTGATATTACATTTATTAATAGATTAGTGGCCAAAGAAAAGTTTGTATTTATTTGAAATTTTTTTATATTTTACTGATCAATTGTAGGATCGGAAAATTTTTGTAAAATGACCTTAAAAGGCTAAGAATTCTAAACAACTTTCATTCAAAGAATTGAAACGTTGGTTGAATGGCCCTGGTGAAAGACCGCCATTCAGAATTGAAACGTTCCTTGAAATGCCTTTTAGCCGTGTTTGGTGACGAGATCTGAATAGCCAGATATTTCCCCACCTCCCTCTTCCCCTTCTCCTTCTCATCACCACTACCTTCAGCCTCACAACATTCCCCAATTGGGGATGCCATAATCTCACTGTCTCCAGACGGTTGGGAGCAGTTGGGACTCTTGTGCGGTATTCATATAAAAAATGAATGGTACTCAATTAGAATTTTATATAATATTTCTCAAAATGTTATGTTTCATTTACCTGTTTGTTTCCTAACTAAATAAATCTAAATAAGCTAAAATTCAGAGATAAAATTAAAGATTCCCACGGTCAAAAGTGTTATGCTGTTTGCAGTGGCGTGCAGTCACAACAGCAATTAGCGAAATATAATAATAAAAAAATCAATTTCCATATATTCAATGCACATTCATACACAAACTGTATGCAGCCTACCTTCGGTCATAGGGCAATGCACGCCGCTGACTACCAACCCAATGAGCCGTAGGGTTTCAATCACGTATATATTGTCATGTAATTTAAACATTTGACACTATTCTCCGCAGAGGTAGGCAGAGAGGAGGGACCGCCAAACAAGTCGACCTGTGCATACACTTCATGCTTCATTCACATTCCATACATCATTCATTCTCTTCTATTATTCCAACTTCTGACATGGCCCGAATAGATTCACTCGATCATGCCGTCTCTTCCTGGGATGTCCTCGACTTCTTCTTCCATTCACATTCGCTTAATATATTCTCCTTACTTTCTTCGTTCATTCTCTCTACATGCCCAAACAATCTAAGCGTCCTCTTATTAATCGTACTCATTACGCTTACAACCAGCCTCTAGTTTTTAACACAGTTATTAAAAATCCGTTAAAAAAACTGCTCACATTTACCTTGCCTTTGTAATCGAGGAATGCACGCCACTGGTTGTTTGTTCATTTATATTTGTCATGTCAAGAGTAAGAATATCAGAATAGTATATATGAGACCATTCATGAATGTGAATGAAGCGAGGAGTTTGTGCCAAGACAGAGTGTGTTGTGTGGCGGTCTATCCTCTCTGCCTACTCCTCCGGATTCTTAATTAGTTAGTTCCGCCATTAGGAATGTAGAATAGAACCGTTTAGCGTTGAATATTTTATCGAATCCCTATTCTACTGAAAACATTTCATACGAATCCCCGTAGTAGCCTAAGTCCTTTTGATGAAGACCCAATAAGTAAATAATATTACATAAAACACATATTCAACCTCTGACCTAGTTCATGACATGTGAAATGACAAAATAAACAATCGATTTGTTCTACTATTTAAATCCTAAAAGCTGAATTGTTATCATAGCAATCAAAGTAAACAAACATTATTTATATACTCGTACACCCAGTCGCCATTGTGACTTTCATTCCAAATTGAAATGAAAATGTTAAAGCAAATGATGTTTCAGTAAAACATAAACTGTTTTCACTGATGTTTATTCAGAAATGAGGATAAATTTCCCTGAATGCATAGTCAATAAATAGATCGATAAAACCAATGTAAATATGCCCCCATGCTAGTAATAACAAAGTAATTGGAAATTCAGTTTTGAAAAAAGACATAGCAAGTAAGACGGGAAAACCCAATGGTAAACTCATAATAAATTCAAAATTTCCTGAACTTTCATTATATAAGCGAATTATTATGTTTGTTGTTAATTCGGCGTTAAAAGTGCAGAATTAACGACATTTGACGGCCTTCTTGGTCGAGGGGTAAGGCTCTCGACTACGAATTCGAAGGTCGCGGGTTAAAATCCCGGCGTGCGGAAGTAAATTTTATTTAATTAATTTGTGCTGTTTCACAATTAATTCATATAAAAATAATATAGTATATTTGCGCACGTTCCAGAGTGGAAGATATTCTCAGTATCGCCCTGGTGAAAGACCACCATTCAGAATTGAAACGTTGCTTGAATTGGCTTTTAGCCGTATTTGGTGACCAGATCAGAATAGCCAGGTATTTCCCCACCTTCATTTTCCCCTTCTACTTCCCCTCTTCAATACCTTCAGCCTCACAACATTCCCCAATTTGGGATGCCATAGTTTCACTGGCTCCAGACGGTTGGGAGCAGTTGGAACTCTTGTGCGGTATTCATATAAATAAAACATCATATAAATCGACTGTGGGAAGTATTTTGGAATACGCATCCACTATTTGGTCTCCTAATTACGAGATTTATAATTACAGAATCGAATCTATACTAAGAAAATTAACCCGTGTGATTGCATATCGTGAAGGTTTATCTGATCAATTTGAAACGTATAATGATCGTATTTCGCACTATAAACTACAATCCCTGTCAGTCAGACGTAAACTTTCTGATGTATTCCTTTTGTACAAAATTACACACGTATCAATTGATACACCAAACATTTTATCACAAATCAACATTATTACACTAAAAAGATAATCAACAAGGAGGATAAAAGACATTTTCTATATTAAAGCCTATCACACAAATACGGGATATTTCTCTCTTTACTGCGGATATTAATAAATTACAATACTATACAATGCTCTAATAATGAAATAGACATTTTTAATGACACAATTAATCAAATTAAAAAAAAGTGTTGATGATAATGTTATGATGCCATTTATTAAGTACAAAAACAGTGTCCAATCAGCACAGGTCACAATAAGGAGTTAGTTTATACACCTACTTTATAATATGTTTTCGACCGTTCACTTTTTTTCATTCTTATTATCATTTTTGCGAGATAATGTTATTACTTGTTTTATGTACTAAAATAAAATAAAATAAAAATTATGAAATCATTTCTATCAAAACACAATGTAAGCCGCGTATAATATTTTTAAAACAAGGTAGTAAATAGGTTTAAAAAATTAATCAACTCAAAATATCTTAAAACCTGCAGTAAAATCAGAACAAAACAACACTGATTGATAAAATCATTATTTTCCACCCCTAATAGCCCAAAAATTGTACATACGAGTACATCATAGTTTGAGGAAAAATTGTACATACGAGTACATCATAGTTTGAGGAAAAATTGTTCTAGTCTGAAGATGGCCGTGATATGCTGAAACCAGTACGGTAAAAAATAAAAAGTGGAAAATACTCGGTAGTTTTAAATGTTTTAATACAATGCTAAATTCTCCCACGTTTCAGAGCATCTCAAAAATCTACACTGGCTCAAATGTCCTGAAAGAATCTAGTTCAAGCTGTGCTGGATGGTTTTTTTAATCAATTAATGGGATGACTCCGGCTTACCTATCGAAACCATATATCCCTGAAAATTCTAATTCACGACAGTCAACTCTTTAGATCAGCAACGTCATCAGCTACCGGAAGGTTGAAGGAAGTAAAGCTCACAACAGACGCTTAGTTCGGTGAGCGTGCTTTCAGCGTGTCAGGCCCTAAATCCTGGAATTAACTGCCATACGATGTGAGTTTGATTAAATACTCGACAGAATTCAGAGCGAAGTTTAAAACTCATCTGTCCGGAAAGTCATATTCAGTTTCATACCTAATTTACATTGCGAAATTAGATGGTTAGTACCTACCTAAAATAATTTACAGAAAAATATGAAATTTTCATAGTCTACAGCATTCTAAAAATATTTTTAAATGTAAATAAACACCATTGAAAAATTCAGTAAATCTCGATCATTTTTTAATACTGTTCTCCGGTAATAATTACGATTGTTTTTTTTTTATAATTACATACTCTTCTTTAGCCACTAAAATAAAATAAAAATGTAATATCAATAGCAAATAAGAATAAAATGGTAACTGCAATATCACGCAATATGCAGTGTTTCTAATATTGTGTCCTGTTTGTTCAAAATCATATCTTCCCAAGGTAAAACTTTATAAAATAGCATGTTAATCTGGAGTGACCTGCCAGATACATAAAAATCCAATAGGTATATCCGAGACACTATCTAGAATGCAATTATATTCGGGTAGAAGTTTGTAATCATCATGAAGATATCATCCAAAAATATGGGATTAAATTGAGGATAATATTGATAACTCTTGAAGTTGAGGTATTATATCGATGAAGATGGCGTAAATTGAACTGGTATCATTAGCTCAGTTGGCAGGGCGGTTCTCCCGGTAAGACAGAGGTCCTGGGTTCGATCCCAGATGCGACTAATCCCTTTTTATTTTCTGTGTTATTTTTCGGTTTCGTGTTTCATTTAAGATTGGTTAATATTATCTTCTTCGATAAATATTTTAATTCCCCTACCTCCATCAACATAAGTAAAAAATGTTGCTTCTACAATTATGGTGAACTTAGCTAGCAGATTATTGAACCCACGATTGTGCGAGTGCGAACCCAATGCTTTGAACCAGCCGGCCACGTAGTGGTGATCTTTTTATCTCATGGTCAAGTCTTATAAATTAGAATGCAATTATTTTGCATTACTAAAATGGTTTAATAATCCACCGTAGTAACTGGACAGGTAAAAATTATGCATTACAATGACATGTTACAATAACAGTCTCTGGAGTGGATATTGTTCTCTTAAAATCAGTTTTATTAGTGTTTACTTGGACCAAAATATGATTTCACTGAATATTCATCTTGGCAATACGGTAAAGTCTAGTGTATTTTTTCTAAGGCAAAATCCATAAAAGGATGTATCCCAATAGATTCTGCTAAGACTCTGGTAAATTCTCTAGTAGTCTCCAGATTGAACTAAAAGTTTGTTTGCTGGTCTGCCTAATGTGCATTTGAACAGACTGCAAGGAGTGTTTAATACAGCAGCTCGTCTAATATGCTGTGCCACCAAATACTGTCACCTCACTCCTCTCCTACGTGATTGACTGCACTGGCTTGGAGTCACAGAAAGAGTTCAGTTTAAAATTTGTCTTATGGTATACAAGGCACTGAACGGACTGGCGCCATCATACTTGACTGATCTCTGCGTGGGGGACAGTCTTCATCCGAAATAACTCACACATAGACCGGCCGAGTCTGATGAGAGACTGGTTGAACCCTTTCATACGAATGCTGCTAACAGTGTTTTCAATATACCGGGCCCACATTGTTGAAATGACCTTCCATTTGGTTTGAGTTCAGAAAGCAAATTCGAAACATTTAAGAAAATTCTAACGACATATGTATTTAAAAGTGGCTACAAACTTTAACAAGATGTAAAGCGCCCTTGGGGTGATTTTAGTTACACGACGCTCAGAAAAAATTACCATTTATATAATACTAGTTGATGTGTACCCGGCCTAGCTCGGGATTTTTTTTGTTGTTGTTTAAGTTGGGAACTCTTGCTTATCGTTTGGGTGCCATAATTGATTTGACAGCGAAAGTAATGAATTGTGATGACTATTACGATCTCTAAACAAAGTTAAAATTTTTATCTCATTCAAGACATTTTTTTTTAAATATATCTAAATAGTAAAGTTCTTTATTAGGTACCTATTTGTGTTTTCCATTAAAAAATATTCTAGCCGAATAAACCTTCTTCTTTTGAAAATGTATTCTTTGGCTAACCAGAGTGGTATATCTATGGGCTAACCTCAATACAACATGGCGGGTTCAATGTTTTTCATACTAATTTTAAAACGTCATAGCAACAGTTTTACATTTTGGATTTCATTCAAACTATTTTCTAAACTTTCCCGGCACTAATAAGAAAAAAACTGTGCTATTTTCAGCGAAACTGGTCCAGAAACTTTCAAGAAAATCGATGACAGACAGACAAACATTCGTTTGTATACATAGAAATACATATATACGTATGTTAACACCATGCTTCAAAGATAGATTAAAATTTAATGTAATGCACCAAAATGTTGTAGGAAATTCGTTAATATCACCTGCACACGCGGCGCTTATGATCGCCAAAAACAGAAGATATAATCCTGACATCACTGTAACTAAAAAAAAACTAGAACTTTTAATTTCACTTCTCCGTCGACAAACCAAATAGTTCTGAGGATTTGCCTTTTTTTGCAACGGTTTTATATGAGCAGTAGGAGGTAACGCTCGGGTAATTCGTAACAATAGATTAACGAACTCTATGGAACTCTATCAACAACTGTAATAATTATTATTGTTGCGCTCTAACATGTGGAATATGAAGGAAGTACTCGAGTTAGAGAAATGAAACTGTAGAAAAACTTTATTAACTTTGCGACGAAAGAATTACATTGGCACTCTTTTCACATTACAGTATCCTTTTTTAATATAATAAAAACAATCCGTGGTCGAGGGATAAGCCTCTCGATTACGAATCCGGAGGTCGCAGGATCAAATCCCAAAGTGCATATATATTTTATTAGATGATTTTATGTTGTTTCACAATTAATTCATAAAAAGAATATGTGGTAGGTATATTTGCGGCACATTCCAGAGTGGAAGACACTCAGAATCGCCCTAGTGAAAGATCACCATTCAGAATTGAAACTTTGATTAAAAGGGCTTTAGCAGTGTTTGGTGACCAGATCTGAATAGCCAGGTACTTCCCCATCATCCTATTTCCCATTGTATTCCCCTCCTCATACCCTTCAGCTTCACGCCATACTCCTATAGGCGATACCATAATTCGATTGGCGTCGGGCAGTAGAGAATCGTGTGCAATATTCACATACATATTTTTTTTACCGTTACGAAAGGTTGATATTTGTTTGGAACAATATTTTTGAAAAAATAATATATAAGTGTTGAAACTAGTTGAATATTTATTTATTATAATTAACTATTAATTATAATTAATTTACTATCGTAAACTTTATTATAATTAATTTATTATAATTATATATTTATTATAATTAGATATTTATTATAATTAACCCTTTATTATTATTTTAATTAACTATTTATTATAATTTATTGTTATAATTAACTATTTATCCGAATTTATTTATAATAACAAACTGTTATAAATATAACCTAAAGTAAAAAAAGGTTTTTATGAAATAAAAAGTAAAAAACATTAAAATCCTGAAAATTGATGAAAAATAATTTTTTTTTAATCTACTTAGCTAGGAGTATATATAACGAGAATATTACGAAAAGTGGCCAAATCAATATCCCTGTCCGTTTGCAAACGAGAGTGAAGTTTGTTGTAGAGACACAAACTCACAACTTCGCAAATCAGTACATGTTTACCGTCTATATGGAACGAAATATATTTAGAGCAAAAAATTTCCTAACTTGCAATACTTGAATAATGTATTTATTTAGAGTAACCTATATAAACATCATTGTAATATATTTTTAATCTTTAAACTATTAACAACTCCCAGAATGAAACATGAAACCGAAAAGACAGAGAAAAGAAAAAATAATAACGGTAACAACTGAGACTCGAACCCAGGACCTCATGGTCTATCCGGGATCTTGCGTGTGTTACCGAGCTGTGGCTACCCCAATCCGCCCCGTCATTTTTATCGACATCATACCACCATTTCTAAGAACTGCTAATATCATCTTCTATTATTTCCCATATATTTTTGGCTGCTAACTTTTTATGACTACAAGATTCTACCCAAAACTATTTGTAATCGTTAGGTAGTGTCTCGGATATACCTATCTAATAATATTATATATATAATTGAATAGACAAATTTATACTTTTAGTTACAACCCGATTTATGGCAATACATTTGACTTCCTCAATTTAGTTTTTTTTTGCGGGAAACATAACGCTCAGCTACGCTTCCCAATAATATACTTGAACAAAAAGCTTTGAAATAGAAAGACTACACTGATAGTAACTTTTGTACACTTGTAAAATGTTCGTTTTCAAATTACTCAAATAATGTTATCCCTCCACTAAAGGTTTTGCCCATTTAAAGAAATGACAGTTTTTTTAGTTTCCAACACTACCGCTAGGTAAAGGCAAACATGAAAACATGGTGGTGTCGCCACCTGTGGGGGAAAATGATTTAACAAATCATTGACAGAAGATGATTTCCTTTTATCTAAAATTAATATTGGAAAAAACTGCACACAGCCTACCTTTGGTCATAGAGCAATGCACGCCACAGCCATCAGCCACTAGTTAGTATCACTAGTAGGGGGTATAGTATAACAGCAAGCACCTAGTGGTTGTAAACATGAACAGACGGAACAGTTAGCGGTTATCAAAGCATTTTTCTTCGTGAAAAAATAATGGCATGACATTTAACCGTGACGACATTATTTTAACACTGCGTAGGTTTGTATTACATAAGTTCACATCTTATGTGGGCATTACGCAAGTGTTATAAATTGTGACAATGACTTGACAATACAAAATAGAACACTCAATTATTATTGTGAAACTCGGAAAATGGTCGGTTTCAATCAGAATGTTTCAAAAATTTCAGGCCGTGACGAGTGATTGCCTGGTTTTAAACAAAATATTTAGAGCGATTCGGAAGGGATCGAAAGATTTCTGGTCGCCTTCATAAAGAAATTTTCACAGAAGTCGAGGAATGATGATCGATGAAGACCAGTTAAATACAGCGAACTTTTTGGCAATTCTTGAAAACTTTTAAAACCCTTAAAACAGGTGATTTTAATCATTTTTCATAAATTATTTATGAGATGTTAAATCGAAATTTTCTTATTAAAACTTACGCTTTATTGTGATACTAATTATTGAAAATAATATCAATTACTCTCAATGAAAATATGAAACATAAAAAGCCAGAAAATAAAAAAGATACGGTCGCATTCAGAATCTCTACTCTATCCGGGAGTAACATCTCTGCCAATCCAGCTAACGAGACCTTTTGAATTCGGTCATTTTTATCAATCTCATACCTTCCCTGATACAAAGATGGTAATAAAAAAAATATTAGTAATCCTCTGGGAAAGTATGAGACCGTGTCTTTTTTTTTATTTTCTGTGTTTTCTTCCGTTTCATATTTCCGTTGAGTTATTGATAATATTTGCTAATTTCTTCAAATGATTGATAACTTTGTGGCATCATTATTAATTATATAATTGAAAATACACGTTGTATATACCACTTTACTCAAAATATATAAATATTTCTACATGTTTCGATAGCAATGCTATCATCTGCTATCAGCTGAATTGAAACGTTGCTTGAAATGGCTTTTAGCCGTGTTTGGTGACCAGATCTGAATAGCCAGGTATTCCCCACCTTCCTCTTCCCCTTCTCCTTCCCCTCCCCAATACCTTCAGCCTCACAACATTCCCCAATTGGGAATGCCATAGTCTCACTGGCTCCAGACGGTTGGGAGCAGTTGGGACTCTTGTGAGGTATTCATATAAAAAAAAAAAAATCTTCAGGAATAAATGAATACATATTATTCATATACATATTATAGTATTCATTTATTCCTGAAGATGATAGCATTGCTATCGAAACATGTAGAAATATTTATATATTTTAAGTAAAGTGGTATATACAAAGTGTATTTTCAATTATATAGATAATATTTGCAATAAAAAATATTTAAGAGAGTTTAGTTTCGTTTGTAAAACAAAAAGCATTGTGCTAGATTCAAATGCAATTGCTGTTTTATTTATTAGAAAATAAGGAAACATAATAATAAAAAATTATTGTAAATTTATTTTAGGAATTTATGGTGTGTGTCGTGTTTTCAATTAACATCGTTTAAACGAGTGGTCGTTTCGGAGACCACGACCCTAAATCACGACACGTCCGACAAAAACAGATATTTGAGTAATCTACCAAAACGTTCGTAGCCTAAAGCATAAAAAAACTGACTTCATGACTAACTTGATGTGCCAGAAACCACCTCTGGTTGTTCTGACTGAAACATTGTTAAATTCGTCGGATTTAAAAAAAATTGCCCTTTTTATTTCTTATAAGTTACATTACAAGTAATTTACAAAATATATTTAACTAAAGGGTATTCTTGGTCGTGTAATCAGAAAATAGGATTTCTTGTGTCTAATAAGGAAGCCAGGATTATTAATTTGGTAGTTACATAATACTTAATTTTCTTCTATTTAGAAAAGGTTTTGTATGAAATATTTATATATGTTAGCTTTTTTAAAGGTGAGTTTAATTTTATATATTTGTTCTGATTGGTCATAATACAGCGCATTTCAATTTGGGAGGTTATTTTAGTTTTTTTTAGCTTGATAAATTTAATGGTTTTGTATTTGAGTTAAATTATAAATTAGTCTGAAAAACATTGAATACGCCATGTTGTATTAAGGTTGACCATAGATCTACCACCCTAGTTAGCCAAAGATTACATATTAAAAAGAAGAAGTTTTGTTTGGGTAGAATATTTTCAAAATGGAAAACACAAGTAGGTACCTAGTTAAGAACTTAATTATTTAGGTATATTTTGAAAAAAAAAATGTTTGGAATGAAATAAAATTTCCAAATAAATTATTCTTAGTTTGTTTGTTTAGGGATAGCAATAGTCGTCACAAGGCATTAATTTCACTGTCACATCAATTATGGCACCCAAACGACAAGCAAGAACTCACAACTTCATAACTTTATTAAAAATAAAATCAATAATCCCGAGCAAGTAAGCAATACACAACACCTAGTATTAAATAAATTCAACAAGGGAAAATTTTTAAAAAAAAAGTGATTGTGCTAGAGTTTTGCATGCTTTTTCTGGGGCGACTAATTCCTTGCAGTATGCCGCCTACAGTAATGTAGATACATACCACGCTGTTAGCGGTAATGGTAATGCCAATTACTGTAACACCCGTTCAATGCTATAAATAACGCAGTCCTGTGCAGCTGGGTAATGGTGTTCATTGTTTGTATAGTCGTTTGCCAGTAGATTTAAATCTACACCCGCTACCATTTACGTATCATTTATTTCCCCCCGTACAATGGTATTCCTGGGACATTCGTGTTAATGACATTTGTTTTGTTTCTATGACATTTACTTTCGTTTTTAATGGGCTTGAAACTTTTAAATATCGGTTAAGTAAAGATAGGACTGGCGAGTTTGAGGCGAAGTAAGATTAATATACGAATTAAAAATTACTTTGTACTCACCACTTTATTAATATACACATATCTGCATGTTTCTAAAGCGATGCTTTCTTCATCAGGAATATATAGAATACTAAAAAATAATAATGTCTAGCAATATATGTGTATATTAATAAAGTGGTGAATAGAAAGTAATTAATTCATTTATTAAAAATTAATGACGCCACAACGCGAATACCGATCTTTTGAAGAAATTAACGAAGAAAGATTATTTATTAACTCGAAGTAGTGATAATATTATTACGCAATACGATAAACATTATGTTTTTAATTAGAAAAATGTTTGTTTTATACAATTTAAAGAAATTTATCAATATCATTTATCAAAAATCAAATTTGAACTTTTTCTGACCATCCTACGTATGTTCTACAAAATATTTTAAAGTTAAACAAAACGTAGGACCCGCTCACAGATGGCGCCAATTTAAACGTTTTAGTAAGTGAAAAAATAACACTTTTAGCAAATAATTCCATTAAATATTGAAATTACTTATTTGTTAGCCGGTGGTAATAGATAATATGAAATGGAACAGATTTTTAATATAAGTTTTTAAGCTTAATTCCTTCAAGAAACTTATAAAAATACTCTGTTTTATTTTAGTTTTATATTAATATATTGTATTTTAATAAGTTTCTTGAAGAACTTGAGCATTAAATCTATAATAATAATTTATCTATTTCACATTTCGTGTGTATACCCGCCAACAAACAATTCATTTCAATATTTAAAAGCATTACGTGCTAAAAGTGTTATTTTTTTAAATATTGAACTGGTGCCATCTATGAGCGTGTATTACGTTTCGTTTAACTTTAAAATATGAAATATTCTTAGAAAAATACCTTGTAGATTTTTCTTTTAAATGTGGGGAATTAATTTCCAAAAAAAATAATACGGTCCAGTTACTCTTTTTTATAAGCTCTAACTTTAATGTTTTTTTTTTACTATTTTTGGCAATGGGGGGGGGGCGATTTTCAGCCTTAATTGGGGGAGAGGCGTAATAATTGCATTGATTTACAAGCATTAAGGTAAGATTCTAATTAAAATTTCACCACACATTCCATCACACCAAGATTTGGACCAGTAGCCAAGACAGATCAAAATTCAATGAATTTTTTAAAACGTCTCTATAAGTATAATATAATGTTCAATTGAAGCATCAAACTTTTCACCTAACATCATACCGTAAATTGTAAAATTTGATAACTTTTTAAACTTTGTAAGCTTTGTAAACTTTGGAAACTTTCGAAACTTTGGAAACTTTGGAAACATTGTGAACTTTGTAAACTTTGTATAATTTGTAAACATAGTAAACTTTGTATACCTTGTAAACTTTGTAAACTTTGTAAACATTATAATCTTTGCAAACTTTGTAAACTTTCTAATCTTTGTGAACTTTGTAAATATTGAAAACATTATAAACTTTGTAAACTTTATAACATTTGTAAACTTTGTAAGATTTGTAAACTTTATAAACTGTAAATCGTAAACTGTAAACTTTTCCTGCTATCAACACAGGTTCTCCTAGTACAGGCACAGTACCATAACAAAAATAAAATGAAAAAAACGACCTAATATGAAATTAGAATACCTTGTTAACGTCCTTTAATTGAGCCGCCCAATGTGATTGATTAATAATGCCCTTAATGACCTATAACATTGTCAAAAAAGTTTTAATTCTTATGTGTTTTGTTGACGTTCTCGAAAAAAATATCTCCGTTCTCTATTATGTAATAATTGCTATGTAACCTAATTTCGAATGTGACAACAACGTATTCCAACATGTCGACAGAATGCATGCAATTTAAATATTTACTGAAATTTGATTAATGAAATCATACACATATATTATTATGAAAGAGCACCATGGAAGCTGGAGTCAGAATGTTGCGGAAGCAAGTACTGTACCGCCATGGTACCTGGCAGCAGGAAGTGTGTTGCATAAAGTTCATTGTGTTGAATAATAATTACGCCGTCATTGTTCTAGAGACAGCGACCTCTTCACGTTATATTCTGATATGAATTACCATTGCGCGCACGCATAACTTCGACTAATAGCTGCATCCCTGCCGTACTTTTTTCGTACTAGGTAGGAACCTACCTACAGCAGATTGCTGGAAGAAACCAAAACAATGGTGTTTACATTTGGCCATAATACTAATATGGCAATAAACCTAGATACAGAGCTAGATATTGTACTACTACATAAGAAACATGTAACCGGTGAGTACAATCCCAATTCGTGTAAAGTTGTGTTTCTGATGAAAGTGAGCGACATTAGCCACCTAATTGACAGCCATGCCATTGTCGCCACCGTTAAATTACATCTTCCGAAGAGGAATACAAGACAAAATGTAACAATTTTCTGCAACACGTACACAACCATCAGTCACACTCACTAACAGGGTGCATGATCTGAGCAACAAGTTAGGGGATATTGTTGATATAATAATACTAATTGTTTTTATTCCCGGATGTGGGGAGATTAGTGAAAACTTGCACACCCTACAGAGAGTATTTACATACATGGCAATATCAATAAACATTTAAATATAAATTATATAACTGATAATACACTTTGTATATACCACTTTACTTAAAATATATAAATATTTCTACATGTTTCGATAGCAATGCTATCATCTTCAGGAATAAATGAATACTAAAAAATAATAATACAAAGTGTATTTTCAATTATATAATAAATAATGATGCCACAAAGTTATTAATAATTTGAAGAAATTATTTAAATATAAAGTTAAATTAAATATATGAAAAATGGTAATAATTATATGAACAAAATTTTGCAGAAAAACGAGAAGATTTAAAATATATATATTCAAAAATGAAATGTTGCATCATTTACAAGAAAACAAAATTTCGAATACTTTCCAGTGGTAGTATGTTACAATTATATAATAATACATAAGTTAAACCCCACTATTAAGGTGAGCTCGTGTGTATGGGGGGTGTGTTTTTTGTTTTTGTTATTTGTTTACTTACATGTATACTAAGTACTCACTAAATTGTTTACATCTATGTATGCTTTTCTACAAAACTTTCGTAATTATTATTTTATTTTTCGTGAATAGCTACTTTGGTTTTGTTCTATTTTTATTTAGTATCAAATATAAAAAAATACGGCAAGTAAATTATAAATATCTTGGATTAATTTTTCTTTTTTTTATTACCAAAAAAATCAGAAATATAAATAACAGTTTGAAAGATTTTAAATTCATTACAAAAATACACTGAAAATATGACCTGAAAGTATAACAGTTTGAATTATTTAACTTTCAGGTCATATTTTCAGTGTATTTTTGAAATGAATTTAAAATCTTTCAAACTGTTATTTATATTTCTGATTTTTTTGGTAATAAAAAAAAAGAAAAATTAATCCAAGATATTTATAATTTACTTGCCGTATTTTTTTATATCTGATACTAAATAAAAATAGAACAAAACCAAAGTAGCTATTCACGAAAAATAAAATAATAATTACGAAAGTTTTGTAGAAAAGCATACATAGATGTAAACAATTTAGTTAGTACTTAGTATACAGAAAGAGTTTCTTCGGCTGGAGTCCCACCGCGCTCCTGAAAGATCAAATGAATCCATCACAGTTATTTCTAAAATATTATAAGTGATGCTAAGGGCCGGTATTTCAGTTACTTTTTAAGCTTAGCTTGAAAGATGTTTACGTCCGTCAAGTTGCTATCGGGTAGATTTCCTGAAAAGCTTAAGCTCGGAGACAAAATTAAAAAGCAAACCAAATACCGGCCCTCGTTTTTTTTTAAAATTAATTCCATTGCCTCCGTATCATGACTAATGTGCAGTATATTACAATATTTCTAACGTTTGTGTTATTTATACATTATCCAAGGCAAGTGATATTGTTAAAAAGGATAGGAAAGTCGGAACATCTCTTTACATATAGAAATGAATGTCTGTATGTCCTAGATTTTCTAGAAAATTGCTATACCGGTGACGCTGAAAATAGCAGTATTTTTATTAATAGCGGGAAGTTTTACTGAAATCCAATATGTAAAACTGTTTCTATAACGTTTTAAAATTGAGGTTAGCTCATAGATATACCACTCTGGTTAGCCACAGATTACATATTCAAAAGAAGAAGGTTTGTTTGAGAAGAATATTTTCAAAATGGACCACAAGTAGGTACCTACTTGTAACTTTAATATTAAGATATTGAAAGAATAAAAGGTTTTGAATTAAATTGAAATTTCAATTATAGTACCTAAATGATTCGAGAATTCACGACTTCATAATTTTATTCCAAAAAAATAAATAATCCCGAGCATGGCAAGCCTCACACATCAGCTAGTCACCGATAAAAATAATCTTGGAAACTACCAAAAGTAACATGATTTTACTCACACCTATCGATAGGAATGTCAATTTGAATGAATAAGGTCTGTATAGATTTTGTCGATGCACAAAAAACACGTTGGATTGTGGGAGGGGGAGGGGGGTAATTCTGCAGCCCTGAGTATAAAATATGAAAACGGTATGAACGGAGGTGGGCTGCATTGAAAAAAAGGTCGGGTTTTTGGATCCAGTGCGAACTGACGTGTGTTTCTGTGTTGTTTGTGTTGCTCGTGGAAGGTCGGCAATACGGTACCGCGCCATTTCGGTGACCAACATTTTTCGTCCGGCTTGCCGGGCTGGCAACACGGTCTCGCGTCATTTCGGTGACCCAAAAATTTTCACCCGGCTTGCGGGCCTCGCCCGTAAAAACTGCCTTTTTTAAGGCAATACATTACAATTAATTGATCTCTTTTTGTTACAGACTGGCACCACCCACCATCAACCCCCGATCTAGCCCCCCACTGAAGGCTAGGTACAGGCAGTCGGCTCTGTATCGCCTCCTGCCTAACGCCGACGCCAGACAGTTCCGGAGACGAACCAAAACCGGACACATTATCGTCACTTTTCCCCTCCCAGAAGCAGTAATGCCGCAGCCCGCAGCCGAGCAGGAGCCCACGGCGGGGCCCTCATCTGCCCCCCACCGCCCCCCACCAGGCCCGGCCTCCACCTACAAGCCCCCATCGAGGCCCGCGGTGGCCATGGAAACCTTCCCACCCCTACCATCAAGCGACGGCTGGCGCCACCCTTCCAACCCGATCAAGCGGCCCCACTCACCAACGGCCGAAAACACCACGATCCGGTGCGAGAACCGGTTCACCAACCTACCTGAGGTGAGCGAGGGCGGCGGCGCGCCGCGCACAAAACGCGCCAACATTAATACTTCTTTTCCTCCCACAGGAGAAGCTGCCAGGAGGAACCGCGTGCCCCCAGTGGTGATGACCCTGGGCGCCAAGACCCACCAGCAGATAACGGCGAACATCAAGACGCACCTCGGACCCGGAAACGACTTCAACATCCGGTACAACAGGGGCGGCACGGCCAACATCCTCGTGCGCTCCATGGAAGACCATCGAGCCCTCACTAACGGCCTACGAGCGGAAGCCACGAGCTTCCACACCTTTACGTCGGAAACCGACAAGACCAAGAAGACGGTCATCAAAGGACTGCCCGACATCGACACCCAGACCATCAGCGAAGACCTCGAGAGCCAGGGCTTCCCCGCCACCAAGGTCGTCAGGATGACGACAACATCCTCCGAGTACCCGCTCTTCCTGGCCCACTTCAACAAGGAAGTGGATATGGGGAGACTAAGAGCCTCCGTCCTTTACCTGTGCCACTGCAGGATCAGGCTGCAAAAGTACCGCAGCAAGCACCTGCAGCACGGCACCCAGTGCTACCGATGCCAGGGGTTCGGCCACGGGTCGAGCAACTGCTCCCACACGGCACGCTGTGTCAAATGCCTGCTGGAGCACGCTTCATCCGAGTGCCCCAAGAAGACCAGGGACGAGCCCGCTGCGTGCTGCAACTGCGGAGGCCCACACCCGGCCAACTACCGAGAGTGCCCCAAGAGGGTACAGTACGTCGCGGCCCTCCAGCGCAGATCGACGACGCGCCACACCACTCCTCTGACCAGGGCAACAGAGGCACGACCCCCACCACCTACCGTCAGAGCTGATGACCGGCGATCCTGGGCCAACGTCACCAGCGGCTCCCCCCCGCCTCCTCCACCGGCCGAACCACGCCACCGACCCGAACCGGAACCAACCACCAACAGCGATGATGATGACATCATGGCTCTGCTGCACGGCCTCATCCGAGTGCGCAGCAGACTGGCTTCCTGCAAATCCAAAGCAGAGAAGCTGATTATCCTCATGGAGCTCCTCAACGACACCATCAATGGATAAGGACGCATCCGTGCTGAAGATACTCATGTGGAACGCACGCAGCATCCAGAACAAAACCGACGAGCTGCTAGACCTGACCAACAGTCTCGAGATCGACATCATTCTTCTCAGCGAAACTCATCTCTCCGAAAAAACCAGACTCAGAGTGCCAGGCTACGACGTCTACAGAAACGACAGACCACTACCTGAGGACAGAAGGGCACGCGCAGCGGGCGGAACAGCCATCCTCACACGCCAAGGACTCCAGATAACGAGACTACCAACACCTGCTATGGAAAACATGGAAGCTACTGTCATCAGAGTCGAGATAAACCACCTACCGACTACAATCATCTCGGCATACTGCCCGTCGAACTCAGCGAATATCACGAGAGGCGACCTCAACAAATTACTCGCGCTAGGTACAAGAGTACTCGTAGGAGGCGATCTAAACTCCAAACACCGACATTGGAATAACTTCAGATCCAATAAAAACGGAAATATTCTCTTTAAACACCTCGAGAATCACGACTACGTAGTGCTCGCACCGGACAAGCCGACCCTATACAACCCGAGGATGAAATACCCGAGCACTCTCGATATCGCGCTGGTGAAAAACATACCACACATATCTCCACTGATGACATTAGACAAACTATCATCCGACCATTTTCCGGTGAGCTTCACAATCGGCGGCAACATCACGAGAAAAACCAGAACTCAACTCGATCTCCGAAAAGCCGATTGGAAAAACTTCAAGGAGGGGATCAACGAGCAAATCTACCTAACATCTGAGACTCTCACTACGCCGGCGCGCATTGACGAAGCGGTCAACTCGCTGACGAAAAACATCCAAACAGCCCGCGATAAGTGCATCCCCGTGAAGAAAATCCAACCCTTCACCGTGAAGCTCACAACGTACATCAAACTTCTGATCACCGAAAAAAATAGACTTCGCCGAATCCACCAGAACACCCGAGAAACCTGCTTCAAAGTAGCCGTCAACGCTCTCGGCAGAGAAATCAAGGAAGAGATCGCGAAGTTGAAAAATACTCTGTGGTCAGAAAAAATCACGTCTCTCACTACCCAGGACAACTCACTCTGGAAAATGGCAAAGGCCCTGCGCTATCAAGATAACAGCATCCCGCCCCTCAAACAGATCAACTCCTCGAACCTGGCACTCTCGGACGAAGAAAAATCCAACACCTTGGCCGACGGATTCGAGAAAGCTTACGCTACAACGGACGGCATGAGCGACCCGGCAGTAACCAGCATGGTAGACAGCACACTAGCAGAGCTACATTTGCTTCCCCAAACCGACGTGGACGACATCAGGCTCGCTTCACCGAAAGAAGTGGCCCACATCATCAGGTACCTCAAACCAAACAAGGCACCGGGGAAGACCAAATCACCAACACGCTCCTCAAACACCTTCCGCAGAGAGCTATCATCTACCTGACGAAGATCTTCAACGCCTGCCTACTGCTGGGCCATTTTCCCGCCTCATGGAAAAACGCCTGCGTCCTACCTTTCCACAAAGCGAAAAAAGATCGATCGAATCCGACTTCATACCGCCCCATCAGCTTGCTGCCCACGCTCAGCAAGGTACTCGAGCAAGTCATCCTCAACCGGTATCTCCCCCACCACGTCAACAACAAGACTCTACCTGACGAACAGTTCGGTTTCAGAAAGAAACATTCGACAGTCCACCAGCTCACGCGCGTCACGGAGCACATTTCGAGAGCTTTCAACGTGAACCAATACACCACCATGGCTCTACTAGACCTCGAAAAAGCTTTCGACACAGTATGGATGGACGGGCTGATTCACAAATTGTACATCACGAAAACACCTACGTACATCATCCGAATAATTCAAGCCTATCTGAAGAACCGAACCTTCAACGTCAAAGTGAGGGAGACCACATCAACATCACGAGAAGTACCCAAGGGCGTGCCGCAAGGAAGTCTACTCGGGCCCCATCTCTTCAATCTATACACCTACGATGTTCCCCCTCTCAACCGGTGCAAGAAAGCCACGTACGCCGATGACATGGGCCTATACGCGTCATCCGTAGCGCCCAGACTGGCCGTGAAATACCTACAAGAGGGTCTCAACACCATCGGAGACTACTACAAAAAATGGCGCCTCAAACTCAACGAGGCCAAAACCGAAGCCATCACCTTCACGCGTAGGCTGAAAAACAAGACACCGAACGAGAAAATCACCATGAGCGGAACTCAACTAGAGTGGAAACCCGAAGTGAAATACCTAGGCCTCACCATGGACAGCCGCCTAAACTGGAAAAGCCACATCGAAAACGCCAGAACCAAAGCGCAGCAAGCTATAGGAGCAATCAGCCCCATCTTCAATCGGAGAAGCCCACTAGCTGAGAAGAAAAAACTCTTACTATACCAGAGTCAAATCCGCCCAGTTCTAACTTATTCCATTCCAGTGTGGAGTAACATATCCAAATCTACATACAAGAAAATTCAAACTCTTCAGAACAAATGTATAAAGATTACGTACAATACACCTATGTACACAAACCTCAAGATCCTACAAGAACAACAGGAAATTCCCACACTCGAAGAATACTCTCACCAACTGACGACGAGATTTTACAACACCTTAAATCCCGAAAATCCACTCGTGAAAGAACTGGGCGCATACAATTCACCTGACGATCTCCCGTTCCGCTACAAGCACAGGATGCCGAAACACATTATTCTGGAGCTCTACGAGGACTCCGACACCGAAGACGACACGGACTCCGACGCGCCCCCCGATCTCGACGCGCCCCCCGGCCCCGACCCACGCGCGGACACCACCGATATGGGCACCACCGTCACCAATACGGACACCCCCAGCGCGGGTGTCCACCCGGTCACCATCCACACGGACACCCGCGTGCGGCCACCACCGGCTTGGGTCCGGTGCAATCCCGCACACCCGGACTAGGAAAATAGAAGACGACGACTCACCAAAAAAGAAGAGGACTAACACCGGAAAAAATGAAATAGATGAAATACAATGAAATGTAAAGTATTGAAGTACCTGAAATGTAAAGTATTGAAATACTTAACTTCAGTAAAATTAAAAGTAAACAACAGTAAATAGTTCAGAACTAAATGTTTGTCTTTCCCAGTTTTGTTTAGGGTTTTTTATCCAGTTAAGATCTTTTCCCTAAAAGTCATGAAATGTAATTAATAAATTCAGTCAATTTAAATAAAACCATCAGATGGTAATAGTAATAAGGCCAAAGTGGCCGGAGTACTAGTTAGCCAGAACTCATGAGGGGTATTTGTATAAGCCCCAGCTAGTTAGAGGATTACGAAAGAATCCGTAAAATCAAAAAATCAAAATCAACGGAGGTGGGAGAATTCTCTCCAAATGTTTTAGCGCCGATGATGTACATAATATATGAACACTAGTGTGGTGCTCTCTCCACTACAACGTATTGACATGAAACACTGAAAGAATAATAGGACTGAAAGGCTCAATTTCATTTTGCACATTTATGAATGTAAAAGCATTGCGTGACAACAACAATTAATAATGGACAGTTTGTCAACGGATACTTTCTATTAACCGTTTGGACTGTTTAGAGTGTTAATAAGTCTTAGGCTTGTTCAGTTAATGGATCGGTAAACTTTCGTTTTAGGTACTGTAATCACTATCGAGTGTGGACTGTGAGGTTCCGACCTTTGGCTTAATTATTGTGGAAATACGATAGCTTTGCACTTGGGCGCTCATTTCATTACTAAACTCAAAGCATCAGTTTAAATTTTTTTAAATAAAATAAAATCTCCAAAATGTTATGAATTCGTGTAAAACAAAACTAAAAACTAATATAGGAGACTGTAAGCGACCATTGTCGTTACAAGACTGTAAACATGTAGGGTGCTGGATGAAGCCACTTTCTATGCTGGTACGGGGCCGACTATCCTTGAGGCAGGTTCAGGAATCCTTCAGGTGGGAGGCAGGAGAAGTGAAAGACTTTCTTACAAGATGTGACTGGGTACGAGTCACGATTGCTCGTCCGAGTGTGACTCCAGCGGTGGTGGATATGTGCCTTGATGGGATCACGGCGTTGGAGGGCAGGAGGCGAAGGGCACTCGACTGCACTCGAACGGTGGGCGTTGGGGTTCGGCGGTTCCTGCCGAGTTTTCTCGCAGCGTCTCAGGCTGGGGATGCAAGTGGCCTGTTTGCTTTGTAGGAGACGGGAGTCTCGACTACGACCACTGGCCGGACGGTCTCTACTCACTCGTCTCTGTTCACTACTGACTTTGCTTCGGCCAAAGTCCCCCTTTTTAATCACATCCGAACTATTCTTCGGGTTCCTTCGTAAACTACGAACTGTGGCTCGGTGGCTTTTAATTAGTTCGCTGTTAATCCCCGTAACTGCCTTTTTCTGGCGACTGCGAAATTCCCGGGATTTAAAGCCGGGCGTTTGTAAATTACCCTCAGGTAAACAGACCTCGGGTACCGTATTATGGATTAGAATAAATCGGTGTTTCCCGCACTTATGGCTTGTATCAACATAATGTCGCAAAATTAGAAAGAATCATGATTATGAACAATCGACGATCACGTCGGCTACACTCCCCCCGTGCAGTGAAACTGGACTTATTTTCATCGAGACGTGTTCGTCGTTGTCCACGGCGGCCGGTCGGCTGAGACCGGCTGGTGAGCCGCATGTCGGCCTGGGGCACAGTCTTGTTTTGAGCGGGAACGATCCCCCCATCGGGAATAATAGCCGGGGCGGGGGTGCGACGTCTCGACGTGCGAAGCCTCCCCTCGTCATTTTTTGTCGGTGTGAGCAGGGCGATGCGGCGTCTCCTGGGGGGGGGCGCCTACAGCAGAGCTGCGTGCAGAGCCGGACACTTCGGGGTCAGGCAGTGCAAAGCTGAACACTTCAATGCAGCAATTATTGTCTCCTCGGTGGGTCCCGCCTATGGCAGGGCTGCATGTAGAGCCGGACACTTTGAAGTCGGGTAGTGCGAGGCTGCGCACCTGAGTGCGGCAGCCATTGTCTCTTCGGTGGGGCCCGCCTATGGCAGGGCTGCGTGCAGAGACGGACATTTCGGGGTCAGGCAGTACGGGGCTGCACATCTCAGTGCAGCAGTTATTGATGTCTCGGTGGAGCCCGCTTATAGCAGGGCCGTGTGCAAGGCAGCAGTTGTTGTCATGTAGATGGGGCCCGCCTATAGCAGGGCCGTGAGCAGAGCCAGACACTTCGGGGTCGGGCAGTGCGAGGCTGCACATCTCAATGCAGCAATTGTTGTTTCGGTGGGGCTCGCCTATAGCAGGGCCATGTGCAGCGCCGGATACTTCGGGATCGGGCGGTGCGAGGCTGCGCACCTCCGGACAGCAGTTGTTGTGACGGGGCCCGCCTATAGCAGGGCCGTGAGCAGAGCCAGACACTTCGGGGTCGGGCAATGCGCAGCTGCACACTTCAGGGCGGCAGTCGTTGTCGAGTAGATGGGGCCCGCCTATAGCAGGGCCGTCAGCAGAGCCAGACACTTCGGGGTCGGGCAAAGCGCAGCTGCAGACTTCAGGGCAGCAGTCATTGTTGTGTAGATGGGGCCCGCCTACAGCAGGGCCTTGGGCAGAGCCAGACACTTCAGGGTCAGGCAATGCGCAGCTGCAGACTTCAGGGCAGCAGTTGTTGTTGTGGAGACGGGGCCCGCCTATAGCAGGGCCGTGAGCAGAGCCAGACACTTCAGGGTCAGGCAATGCGCAGCTGCAGACTTCAGGGCAGCAATGATTGTTGATTTGGTGGGGCCCGCCTATAGCAGGGCCATGTGCAGCG
This sequence comes from Halesus radiatus, assembly GCA_022606495.2. Taxonomy (NCBI): domain Eukaryota; kingdom Metazoa; phylum Arthropoda; class Insecta; order Trichoptera; family Limnephilidae; genus Halesus; species Halesus radiatus. The sequence goes on along the minus strand of JAHDVE020005067.1, from coordinate 452 downwards.
CCGGATACTTCGGGATCGGGCGGTGCAAGGCTGCGCACTTCGGGGCAGCAGTGATTGTTGTGGAGATGGGGCCCGCCTATAGCATGGCCGTGAACAGAGCCAGACACTTCAGGGTCGGGCAATGCGCAGCTGCACACTTCAGGGCGGCAGTCATTGTCATGTCGATGGGGCCCGCCTATAGCAGGGCCGTGAGCAGAGCCAGACACTTCGGGGTCGGGCTGTGCGAGGCTGCGCACCTGAGTGCAGCAGCCATCGTTTCGTCGGTGGGGCCCGCCTATGGCAGTGCTGCGTGTAGAGCCGGACACTTTGGGATCGGCTGGTGCGAGGCTGTACACCTGAGTGCGGCAGCCATCGTTTCGTCGGTGGGGCCCGCCTATGGCAGTGCTGCGTGTAGAGCCGGACACTTCGGGGTCGGGCAATGTGCAGCTGCACACTTCAGGGCAGCAGTCGTT
>JAHDVE020005066.1:36693-92082 GCA_022606495.2 Halesus radiatus | reverse complement strand
CAGTAACGTTTCACGAGGAAATCACTGTCGGAGGTGTAGGTATGCATGTGCACCAATACACCAATACATAGTTTGGATTTATCTCTAATTTCGCTCCCTATGAAAGTGAAAGTACCTACCTATTAATAGCTATTCAGATCCAGTCATTAAATATTAAATCGGTCACCGGCACTGCTATCTATCACTATCATCATCATCAACTCCGCACATCTGAATGCGTCTTAATTATTTGTAATAACATCCAGCTGTTCTATAATTACGTTTATCAATAGAATGTTGAAATGCTTTTCCATAGCGTGATGACTGATTAGTGATTACTGATTACCTACAAATCCTACGGTGAACAGTATACCTTACACGCTACACGCATTGTCTGTCTGTACTCTGTAGTAACGGTATTTAATTAGCGAGTGATTTGAATGAGTGGCCATTCACTTGTGCGAAAAACATGGTTATTTATTATTAATTTCGTATGGCACGGGGTGACCTAATATTGAACCATTGTGTAAAGTACAATTGATTACAGTGTGTTTTGTATTTTGCGTGTTGTGTTTTGTGTTCGGTTTGATACTTCACGATTATTTCTATGACAACTTTCTCTCTACAGGACAGGATCGACATATACTAATATTATTAATGCCAATTTACGTTAAAATATGATATATTTCATGTAACTGTAAAAGCTCGAAAACTGGTGATTTTTAGGTTTTACCGGTAAATTCTAGTCTTTACCGAAATGACTGTGTAAAAGTACGAAATGGAAAAGTAGGCTCTTGGGAGAAAACATTGCCAGGTTAGGTTGTAAATTTTAAGTGAGGTTAGGTTTGATGAAATTAAGTAAGGTAAGGTATATTAATCCATCATTTTTAATCGAACTTTAAACAACAATTGTGGTCAGTGGCGGCTCGTGACTTTTGAGTGAGCTAGAGTGCTAAGCTTGAAAAATACGACGTTATTGATGTTGTTGAAGCCGAAAATGATTTTTTTTTTCAAAATTTCCGTTTTTTGTATGGAGATTTAGATAGCAGGTAGGTCACTACCCTACCCACCGTTATCAATAACGACGTATTTTTCAATCTTAGCACTCTAGCTCACTCAATAGTAACGAGCCGCCACTGATTGTGGTTATGTTAAAAATCTGCTGCGTTTTGTTCAATTACTTACATATCTTATATAATTGAAAATACACTTTGTATATACCACTTTACTTAAAATATATAAATATTTCTACATGTTTCGATAGTAATGTTATCATCATCAGGAATAAATGAATACTAAAAAATAATTTCAAGTATAGAAAAATGATAAAAAATTTAAAACAATAATTTAAGAATATACAAAATATGAGCATAAACAAAAATGAATTAAAGTAGGTAAGTAACAGATAAAAAAATGTTAATGACAAAATAATTATAAAACATTGAATAATACATTTAAATTAGAAATATAAATAAAAATTATTATTATTAATACTAATATGAAAATAAATTTAAGAGATATCTATTTTAAAAAAATATTTGATTATTTATTAAATTTAATTCGCTATTAACACTTTTTCTTATTTCTAAAATTTCAAATTTTTCTAATTGTAAACCAGTTGTATTTGTATGTAAAACTTTTAAACCTTTATTTATATCAAACGAATGATTGGTTTCTAAAATATGATTTGCAAATTCAGAATAGTTGTTATTATTTAAACACCTTAAGTGTTCCGTAACTCTAATACTGAAATTTCTACAAGTCTTTCCGATGTAAAAATAGTTGCAATCATTACATATCTACATATCCTACTTGATTTTATTTGTTTCGTGTATTTTACGCGTGCAAATACATTTTTGCACCGTCAATGTACACTTTAGTGCAGTGTTTCCCAATCTCCGGCCGGGTTGAAATTACTGCCTCTCTGCGAATGGTTGCCGCCCGTTTTAAAACGCATGTGCCAAAAATGAAAAGAAATGGGTGATGAGTCTAACCTGACCTATTGTTTGTAAAATAATTTATTACGCCATTGATATTTCATTGAGGTTAATTTCCTTGAGTCAAATATTTCCCTACAATTTGAGGTTATTTTTTCTCTCCTTTAGTAGCTTATTGAAGTTTATAAACCTCATTGTAATATATTTTTAATCATTGCAGATAACATTAAGAACTCTCAAAATAAAATATGAAATAAAAAAAGACTTGCTGCCGCCGTTATCGTTTTCTTTCCTGTGTCTTTTCAGTTTCGTGTTTCATTTTGAGAGTTGTTCATCTTCGATGATTAAAAAAATAAATTAATATAATTGAAAAGGGTTTAAATGATATATTAGAATTATTGTGTTAAAAACGATTGCCCTCCGAATTTGGACAAAAGTTGAAACAGTATCTTGCTCGCTTTAATTTTTAACATAGAAAAGGAAAAGAAAAAAATTAAATTAAATAAAACATGTTGGAACATATAACTATTAACATCTACTGTATAATAAAAGCTATGGACAGAGAAAAAATAACATTTTACAGTATTTCTAATAACACCACTATTTCCCATAACGATGGCTAATTTGTTTTTTAACCCTCTGAGGCACAAGATTTGAAACAAAAAAAATGCTTGTGTTGCACACAATTTCGAAAAGTACGTATGTACCATCCATCTATTGGCCGATATAGTAAGCCGTTGGAGTGGGCGGGACATAATTTAAACCGCTGTGTTTCAAGTGGTTTTAATTTTTCCAAGTGGTATAAATTACATCCACTATGCAGCAAAAAATAAAAAAAAGGTGGGTTATTTTTGATACCACTATGCTTCAAGGGGTTAAAATATGCAAATCTGTCAATAAAGATGTGTACATCGTCACATTCTACATCATTGTATTAATTTAAAAACCTTCCTGTCCTAAAATAATAATATTACTTATGTGATATATGATAGCAAAAAATGCTTCAATTTCGAAGGAATTTAAAATGCAACATTTTCATAAAATTACTGCGCTTTTGAAAATACAACAAAAAAGTGAATGGATTCCTGCGCCGATGTCAAATAATAAAAAATAAAAATATGGAAGTGGCTCATTATTCACTGGTGGCGTAGCGTGCATTGTTCCATGACTAGGGGTAGGTTGAAGCTTTCCAAGTGTTGATTATTATTTCCTTGATGGCCCCATAACGTATGAAAGATAAGGCGCTAATTGCAACAAAAAATTAGAAATTTCCCAAGCAAGAACAATTTATTACGGTAGAACGATCGTGAAATAAAAAAAAATCTGAACAATTTTTTTTCCAAAAAATAAAGGTGGGGACAGCTTTTCAGCCTTTATGGGCTGCACGCCACTGATTATAACACAAAGTCCTGCTGCTGAGAGTTCCATTGCAGCCTATCCTCATGTCGCATGCATGCTTGTTTATTTTAAAGAGGAAAAAGTCACAATTGATCTATCGACGGTTAGTATACCGTGTTATTGGATAATATAAAAATACCTATTACGAATTATCGAAATCAATAATATCGAAATTTATAACAATAACATCCAAAGCTGAGGATAATTTACTTGATAGAATAAATTATAGGTAATTCGTTTTTCATATAAAAAAATGCTTTTTAGGCGCTTACAGTTTATGTATTGTTAGTTTTTTATTACTATTGTGAAGTTTTAATTTAAAATCCTTGGTAAAGTACAGTTTTGATTCATGGTTAAGTACGTAAAAACATTAGATATGCTCGGATGATTTTGCTATTGCAATAAATGGACTTATTTTATTTATTTATAAAATGGTCACCACACAATGGAAAGTGCCATGCATTGATCAGTCGGTTGGTGGAGCGGTCCAAAGCGTCGGGTTCCCGCACACAAACGTCGCGGGTTCAATCCTCGGCTAGCTAAACCCTACATTATTACATTATCAACTTATAATGATGGTAGTAGGATGAATTCAAATAGTGTCAGGTTATTAGTAACCTAGGAATGTTTTACCTTTATTTTAACCCTAGAATACTCTTATCATATTTTGATATACGTAAAGGCTAACCATTTGTCAATTTGACTAACACTACTATTAACTCTCACAAAATGTTTTTTTTTGTTTACAGAGGTTTCAAATGTGTACGTTATTTTATAAAACTTTATATGCTGAAGAAAAAATAAAAATAAACTGTTGGCATAGCTTGGCATTTAATTGTAGATGTGAATTATAATTATAACTACAAATTGTTATCACTGTAGCAACACCAAGCTACTCACTTGTTTTTGAAATATGTTCTTAACATTCAAATGTTCTCACATATTCGCGTTTGACAGTTTGTTTTAAAGAAACGAGGAAAAAGAGAAAAATTATTTATTTTTGTATTTTGATCTGTGAAACTGATTTTATTTTTTTATTGATCTAACGTCTAATACATGGTTATTTCGGTAAGTCCATAAGTTTTTTTATTGATCTAACGTCTAATACATGGTTATTTCGGTAAGTCCATAAGTTTTTTTATTGATCTAACGTCTAATACATGGTTATTTCGGTAAGTCCATAAGTTTTTTTATTGATCTAACGTCTAATACATGGTTATTTCGGTAAGTCCATAAGTCTAATCTAACGTCTAATGGTTATTTCGGTAAGTCCATAAGTTTTTTTATTGATCTAACGTCTAATACATGGTTATTTCGGTAAGTCTATAAGTTTTTTTTATTGATCTAACGTCTAATACATGGTTATTTCGGTAAGTCCATAAGTTTTTTTATTGATCTGACGTCTAATACATGGTTATTTCGGTAAGTCCATAAGTTTTTTTATTGATCTAACGTCTAATACATGGTTATTTCGGTAAGTCCATAAGTTTTTTTATTGATCTAACGTCTAATACATGGTTATTTCGGTAAGTCTATAAGTTTTTTTTATTGATCTAACGTCTAATACATGGTTATTTCGGTAAGTCCATAAGTTTTTTTATTGATCTGACGTCTAATACATGGTTATTTCGGTAAGTCCATAAGTTTTTTTTATTGATCTAACGTCTAATACATGGTTATTTCGGTAAGTCTATAAGTTTTTTTTATTGATCTAACGTCTAATACATGGTTATTTCGGTAAGTCCATAAATTTTGAGAAACACAAAAAAAACGCCTTTTCATGCAAAATAATGTTCTTTGCAAAGCGTTAAATAAAATAGGGAGAGTATCTAATTTCCGTACACCGTTTGGTTAAAGGAAAACAATGCACTTGGACTATCGTGCTTTTTAAATTTACTCTGATATTATATAAGTCATATTTGTGTCGCCATTTAAACCCTTTTAAACGATCGCATCGCCCTCAATGTTTGTCTACTTTTAAATGTCAGACTATAGTTTACAGTATTTATTTAAAAAAATATTTTATTCTTACAATTTTAACTTTTCGAGACGAAAATAGCGGTGACATTTTACTGAAAACAAAACCTTTTTTTCTTTCTGCATAACTAGCTTTAAAGTGTTCATTCCGTTATAAAACATAAAAAAATAGTAATCTTTGGTGCAATGGACACATTTATATACGTTGTGTTTTTCACAGACTGGACTAACGAGGGTGTGGAATATAGAAAATGGCGGTACCTATCCCGTGGTGTAATGCGTGGTCAAACCCTTTGCGCGCGACTGAGTTGGCACGGGTACTGACGCGATCAGCGCATTCGTTAGAGAGAACCAGCATAATATTATAAAACATTTATAAAAGAGTCAAACTAAATACTCTAAACAAATCGACCTTTTTGTACTTATTTGTTGTTTTACTTATATTGTTGGCACGCTTAGCTCGCCCCTCTCCCCCTTTATTTTAGTTTCTGCCGCTTTCGTGTTAGGGCATCTCTATGTATTATTTGCTCTGTAGGAACTTATAATAATTAATTATCAAAGCAAATTTGAGGTTTGCGTAAGATAAATAAAAAAAATGGTTCAAACATGGCATTTAATGTAAATTTGTGAAAAAAAGTATTTACGAGATTTGTTAATTTAAGGTCACCTAACCTAGTTTCGGTCACCTAACATAACCAAACCTAACCGAAAATCTTAGATCATCAACGCGTTGTATATTGTATACCGAGTTTTCTACACTCCTATCCTCTTGGGAGCTTGTTACGAGATGATTTATCACACACGATCACATTAATATCGTAGGTACGCAACGAGAGATCTACTTATTCAATGGAAAGTCGAAACGCTGGAGTGATCTATAGTTCATTATTATAACGTATCGGTAACCGCATGCCGCGTGCCTATCTATCCCCTTGGGGGACTTTCTAAGTCTAACTAACATACATTTAAAACATGTGATCATTTTTCGCAACTGTACTATACTACTGCCATAAGTCAAAATATTGATCGTCCAGTTCTTATTCTAATGATTATTCAATATTCTAATGATCATCATAAAACGAATATTATTTTCGCATTCTCAAAGCTAAATTTTACTTATCCTTATCAAGACCTGAGTTTTGGCTTTTCATAAAAAGTGAATATCCTTTGATTGGTGAAAAGGGGATGAAAATTAAACCAATTCCTTCACAACTTATTTATGCGAAAAGGCCTTTTCATCCGTCACAGCAAAGCATGGAACTGATCTCGGATTTAAATAAATGCAGTTCTCTGTCATGCAGCTTACAGTAGTAACGTCATTGGAGTCAAATATCCATAATCTTATTTCAAGCAAGTGGAAACATTCATCACACTAGAAATGTATGGTATAATGCTAAAAGCATATAAATAAACCATTTTTAATTTATTTGTTTTTACAATTTTTGTATTATTATTAATATAGCATTTATAATCTGGTTAAAAACAATAGTTTCATTTCATTAACTAGGTGAATTTTATATTTAACACTTAAAAATCCTGTTGGTGGTTTGCAGGATTTTGAATGATGAATTTAGTGGTCCGTGAGGTCCTAAAGATTGGCGACCATGACTTAATTTTATGTACATACAGGTGCGTAATTTCTTATCTTTTGATTTGTTTGACGAATGCACCGGACGATCGATATAATATTGTGTCAAACAGCAAACTGTACAAAATCATTTTCTTTCCACATTATCTCCACATATGAGGCCCCGAGGAAAATAATTTCTCTCTATGACGGGGATGTTACGTATCAGGAATTTTTAAGGAAAGGAAGGAGAGGAAGTATTGGGAAGGAAAAGGGTATGAGGGGTGGGTAGGAATCTGGGAGTCGTTGTGTCCAGGAGTGACCGGCACATTAATCCATCCCTTCCACTGCAGTGCGATATGACGGGTCAAGAGTCCGACTAAGGGGTCTCCCTCAACCGGCCTCTCCTGGTCCAGCCCACAACCCAGTTGGTGGGCAGACGCATCCGCCGCCAAGACCCGAACAAACCTCTTCCCATAAACCAGGGCACCCCTGGTAAGTCATCTGTCGTAGCGAACCTCTTGGGATAAATAGCAGAGGTGCTGGTTATTCAATGAATGATTCCCGGGGCGGTGGTACCCCATACCCGCCTCCCAAATTTAATAGTGGTATATTAATTAAATACCAACGGCCACATTCACGTAAAATTATTGCGCAATACAATATGCTATAAATCAGGGGTGGCCACACTTTTTGGAGCGTCTAGCTGATTAAAAAAACTGTGGCGATCGACTGATATCATTTGTAATTATAGCATGAAATAACAATAAACCCCAATTAAAATTCGGATATGTATATGTATTTTGAAAACAGATATTTTGTACATATAAAGAATAACAATACAAAAAAATGAAGTACACATCTTCAATGACGTATATGCGCGTGCACTCACAGAAAGATCCCCATGTTTACTAAATAATACTAAACATCAATAGTAAGTTGTGACTGTGAGTGAAATGGGTGAAGCGAGGGAAAAGAAAAATGAGAGAAAACATCAGTTACCACGGTGAATGCGAGGAGCGGTGACTGTGAGTAAGATAGGTAAAGTAAGAGAAGATATAAGAACTAACGAATTTTAAGATACGGAACGTCGAACAGCTTTGACTCGTTTGAACAAAAAATAATACAATATAGGTTAGCGATCGACGCACTGGCCATCACTGCCATAAATCGTCAAAAAATCTTAATTACAACTCTGCTACAATAAGATTTTTATTGTCGATTTCTAGTACATCCACGTTCCAATTCTTCGTTTAAATTCGCTATTACCGTCAATAACAGCAACCAGTGAGATGGGTCATGAACCATTATATGAAACCGAGCGCACCGCACCGCAAGTGTAGTCAAATATCGTTCACGCATAATACTGCAAATCGCATCTATGCATGTTTCTATATAGACACCAAATGCATAATTTTCATTGCATATGATAGTCCGTGCAGTTTAGTCGAAGCTCAGCGATAGTCAGTCGGCACGCTTCCATGCTAATCCCTCTGTTTTATTGTCAATGAGTTATATGACTAATACCTAATAAGTAATGAACATTTTATCCGCCTAATCCCGTAAATATTAACAAATAACAATATGCTTAGCCATCTTAAAAAAAACCACAGCTAGCTAAAATAAATTTCCCATAACAATAACATTACATTGGAAACTTGACAGTTTCATGAACGAGTTCTTGGCGCGCGCATTCACGGCAGTCCATCATTTGTATTCAAGTGACAGTTCAATTTGACATTAAACAACTTGATCGTGTGTGGCTTCTTTGCTATTGTGTTCTGAGTTTTCAGGGCCGGTAGCAGCTGTATTGTGACATTGTGTTAAATAAAGTCTAGATTAAAGTTGCTATGATGGTGGGTGAAGCAGATCTTCACGGTCGTTTTAGTACGGACGTTGGGACAATGCCAGTTCTGACAATGAAAACTGCATGTTAAGTTAAGCGTTACCTAAAGTAGGTACTTAACTAAATAATATAATTTAAACCGACTTCTGCAATTTACTGGCGGCAATTTCAGAGGAAAGATGTCCAGTTAGCCACCCCAGGCAAAGTTGAGAAAGGAAACTCGAGGAGATTCTGGGTCTGCTGTGGATGGAGGCCGCTGAAGTACCGAAGGACAAGGACGCCGGAAGGCGCCTTGTCGGGGCGATGGGTCAAGGAAATAAGAAGAGATTAGATGAAATGATTTCAACAATTTATGTAGGTGCATACAACATTAATTTTTTAACATAAATACAATAATATCGAAGCCATTCGAAGATTAATGTTCAGAAATTCCCCAAGGATGTGTGGTAATACATTCATAGTTTTACAAGATTTAGGAGTATTGGGAACCCTAAACTTAGTTGCCTGGATGGTGTGGAGGCAAATACTGCAGCTTTGGGCATAAGGAACTGGAGTAAAACAGCAGAACTCCGTAGGGAGTAGTGGCGGTTAGGATTCTCCAAGGTTTGTAGTACCGATTATAATAATAATAATGTGTTATTGTATGCAAAGAATGCGAGGTCGATTCATCAAATCATTAAGTATTTATTAATGAATAAAAATTTAAGAACGAGACGCTTAGATGGTTGGGACAGACCGAAGAAAGGATGGACTGGCGTCTAACTGCGTCCAAGAAAACTGGAGCAAGGTGGAAAGGACCGAGGACTGGAGAGAAATGGCTAGAAACCGAAGCTGATGAAAAACAATAAGGAACTCCAGTGAAAAATATAATGACTTTAAATATATATAGATCAGGAAACGCCGATTCTGAATATATAACTTTCATTATATATAATTATACGTAGAATTCATAAATCGTTATTTAAAAGCGAAAAAAAACAGCTCATCAAAACACAGTGTTATGTTAGTACCATTGCATTTGGAACATCTGACGTCACGTGCGCAATCTGTTTTTTAGATTAGTATATGTATTTCTTTAGTTTTGGCAAAGTTTTGGTGACTTTAAGCTCTATAATTGTTGTTCAATAAAAACAACTATTATTCATGAAAGAAATTAGAGTGTTCATGATCAAACCAATTAGCAAGACGGATATTATGATAACGTTAATGGTCAATACTATTATTATTCTTTGAGTTAAATTTTTTGAAAAGGCACATAATTTTATTTCTTATGTTTAGTTATAGTTTACCATGAATAGAATACACATTTATGTACAGTAATGCTTGTTTTGAAATTTGACATTCTAACCTCAAAACTGACCAAAACCGACCGGCCATAGATTTGGGGATGAACCGCTGATTGTGATGGGAAATTTCGACTTACGAAATTTTTTTCAGTTATCTAAATCTGTTTAATTTTATTAGCCTTGAACAGATGATTGTGTAAGTATGGTACTCTTATGTCGTCAATTCATGAACAATCCCAGATCTAACAATCGTTGGGTATTTTTTGCCATGATACGAGCTGGTACGACTCTTATTTCTTAGGAAATTGTAATTTGGTTTTCCTGAACGATGTTTTATTTAATTTACTTTTGTCGATAAGTAGATGGTATTATGTGTCAATTTAATGCACCAGTGATGGACATAAATTTTGGAAGTAATTATATACCATCGTGCATTTATCAAGAATCGTTCTGCACAATTAAATTCTGTCACAAAAATAACAGATATTGTTGATTGATTTAGGTATATGAATTTATAGGCAATGATAACTGTAGACTGTATGGAGCAGCAAAATCTCTCTAACAGTGTATGAAATTTGATGAAATTTGCACAATTTTTTTAGTAGAGAATTTCTCGTTAAATGCATTTATTTTCAGCCTGCTGGATTATTTATATTGTGAGTTACGGCGCTTCGAAATTCACATGTAACCGTCAAATTATTCAGGAAGCAGATGAGTGTTTTTCAGTTTTCCAAACACTAAATCGATAAATAGACAAGTATTACATTAATTTTACGTGTATCATAAAATATGACTCTGATGATGAAAAGCGCTCAAACAATATTATTTATCACTTGGTATTTTTAATGTAAAATCTTAATACATGGTTCGTCTGGCTGTAAGAAATCTCTTCGTTTAATTTTACCTTAAATCCTTTAGCTAGAGAGAACTGTTATGGATTATACAAAATTATAGTATCAATGTTTATAGTTTATAGCAACTAACTCTTGATTAAACCAGTAATAAAATAAATAACCGGTAGATTATATACTAGGTGGGTACTGGTACTGAGGCAGCCTCTTGCTCCAAATATGGCCAACTCTTTACACAGGTAGGTGGTACCATCTATGTAACATTTCGAAAGCTGTGCTGCTACAAACATTACGTCACATAAATTAAAATATTGATAGATTTTTATCATTTGTTTTATAGATAATGCCACTAAAGAGACAAACTGATAGAAATGTAATCTTTAAATACATTTAAAATTATTTAATGTGAATTTTTTATGTTCAAATTCTGTCGTTGATCCTTTCAAAATAATATATTTTTATAATATGAAGTGAAGAGATATCAATAAATCGCGATTTTGTGGAATTTTAAAATAAGAAAGTATATTATACATTAAAAATATTTCTTTGTCTATGGTTTTGAAAGGTCTTTAGTCATGAAATGGAGTGTACTTGACCTTCACGTCGAAAATTATTACTGCAGTAATTAATAAATGTAGCCATTTACACCTATGATATGATAGGTTGATAAATTACTTACATGTTGCATCTATTGTTATGTTATAGGTGGACAAAATAACTTTACATCGGAGCGATGTCTTTATGAAAACATTTTCAAATCCAGTCAAAATGAGGTGTTTTGAGTTAGTTTCCTATTGAATTAAGGTATCGATATACCCACTACGAAAAATTAATAGACATAGACATTTTTCACGATTCTTTGCTAACATACAAAACAAATGTATTAAATTTTCTAAGCGTGATATAAATTACTTAACTACACTTATTTTTTTCTTTAAACTTCTATTCATAGTCAATTTACATGTCCTGATTTCATAACTTCTCAACACTTCTCCACATCATCCCTCCACACACTTTTTTTCTTCTTTTCGTTAATATTAGTCACACACGCATTCATTAGTTAAGAAGCATTCTCACCCCAGACAAAAATGAATAAGATATTGTATGGACATACTTAATAGGTACTTTAACAATGTAAAATGTTAATATACCAACCTTATCATTTGTAATATAATGTACTGTGTATGTCTAAATAAATAAAATACAGAACCTCTGAAAACGTTACGAAAAGAATGACACCAAATATATACTCTTAAATGATAATACCTCCAGCTCCTGACATTTGATGGCAACATACTACACTAGCGTCCTCTAGCGGCCCGTGTTATACATATTGGTTTTTTCATACATTTTATTAGATTTTCTGTGAAACATATTCTTAATAAATTATAGAAATCTAAAATTTTATAAATAAACATTCGGTACACTTTTTTGCTCATACATATTTTTAAAAGTGGCTATTAGGATTGAATTAAAATTTAAAGCCTCGCCACTGGAACACTGTCTAAATAGTTTAGAAAAAGAACTAAATATTTATTACAATAGCAATACAGCCTAAAATCGTTATAGCCAGGGCCGTTAAAGGTGATAGTGTAGCATGTTGCCAGTATTTTGACGTCTATGATATTTGAGTATGTAGTTACCCAATATTTATTTTTTGAATATTCGACATAATAATAAAAAAGCATTTATATAGCGCAGTTTTGCGTTATTTCACTAATTTATCTATATATTTATATAAAAATAAATGTATTTTTGCTTGTTTTATCTTCGATGTTCTCGAAAATTACTCTACCGGTTTTGCTGAAAATAGCATAGTTTGTATTTATTAGCACGCGGAAGGTTTATAGAGTAGTTTGAATGAAATCCAATATGTAAAACTGTTGCTATAACGTTTTAAAATTAGTATGAAAAACATTGAACCCACTATGTTTAATTTGGGTTAGCCCATAGATATGACACTCTGGTTAGCCACAGATTGCATATTCAAAAGAAGAAGGTTTTTTGGGTAGAATATTTTCTAAATGGAAAACACGAGGTACATACTTAAGAACTTTATGATTTAGATATACTTTGAAAAAAATAAACGTTTGGAATGAAATAAAATATTCAAATGAATGTTTCTTTATTTGAAGATAGTCACTTTCGCTGTCAAATCAATTATGTCACCCTAATGACAAGTGAAAAATCCCGAGCAAGACCGGGTACACATAAGCTACTTAAGACTATATTTCACAGAAAATCTATTAAAATGTATGGAAACACTCAATTTCGCCAACTCGCGCCGCCAGGAGCGTTGGTTTAGCATGCTGCCATCTCAATGTATGATAAAAGTCAGGAGCTGCGCGTATTATTATTTTTCTACGGTATTTGATAATACGCAAATAATTGTTAGATATTAAATACCTACCTATAGTTTGAAAATGGCAACATAATGTAAGTCAGATGCCTCGATAATAATAATTAAAAATGTGATTGTTACATCCGAAAAGTGTATACGAATTATACAGCTTCGGATGAACTTGTAAGTGGACTGTAAAACACTGAATAACGGCAATAATGTTTGATGGAATTGGGTGAAAGTAAAATGTAGGTACAAAAACAAGGAATGGAAAGGAAATGATAACCAAATCACTTCCCATTGTAGCATCGGAATTCGCGCACACAAACACAATCACTTTATTTATTTGTTTATGGTTTTAACGAAAACCTGAGAATAATTTAGATAGATTCCGTGAAACGACAAATTTAATATGAGAGCATAAACGGTATTTTCCCCAACCAGCTTCGACGGCATTCCTTTTCTTTCTCACGCCTAAAACAAAAGAGCTCGATTTTGCACTGTCTTCTGTTGACTGTTCCATTTTTCAAATAGTTTCAAACTAAATACCTATTGATGGCCAGGAAAGGTAGGAACTGGATAAATTTAATAACATCACGGTAGGAACCAACCATATGCTCATCTATTTCAATACCCAACAATGATGATATTAATGTTGAGAATAATAATATTGCATCGAACAGCAGGTGAAAAAAATGAATATAATTTTATTGCTTACATAGCAAATTATTAAAAAATTATATATGTTTTTAAAGACAAACAGTCTAGGGTTACGAATAACTTTTACATATTATTTTAATTCCTCCTATATCACTATGGAAATATGTTGCTTGTGCTGTGTTGGAGGACTTAGCTAGCAAAGAATTGAATCCGCTATAGGAACCCGACGTATTTCTCCACTCGGCTCTTAGCAACCGATATCCCATTTCACAATCGATAAATGTTTTAAAATAATAATTTTATCAATTTATAGATACGATTATAATTAAAAATTTGTTAATACTATTTATATTTATATAAATAAAAAAAAAAATAACTCGTTGTTTGGTGAAAACACTTTTTGAAACTTTGTTCAGGGGGCCAAGTCTAAAACGACACATTTTGACAGTTTTCATGAACACAGTGCCGTCTATCGAGTTTGCGTTGCGGATTTGTCTCTTTAACGTAAACGTAAACTTTAGTTTTTAGCCCGATATGGACTACCAAACTGTCAAAATGTGTTGTTTATGGCCGATTTAACATACGTTAGCTAAAGCAAAAGATACAGACTTGACCCCCAGATCTATATTTCAGTAGGTTTGATTTGTATATATTATAATATCGCATTGTTGTATACCTACCTAATATACCGTGAGCATACAACGAAAAATGGCCCATGTGCGTTGACAGACTAAGACTGAAATCCTTTTCATAGACACAAACTCACAGCTTCGTAAGTCAGAATATCTTGTACGTAAATGAAACAAAATATACTTTCATTAAAAAAATCATAATTTGTGAAACTATGGACCTGCATCCATAATCTTCATTCTTAATCTGCCAAAAAAAGGAGTTTGACTTAACCACTTTTCGTTTTATCCTCAGGATAAATATATATATTTAGTTTTTTTTTCCAGATGGGACTCAGTAGAATAATACGTAATTTAGAAAAAGGAAAATAGTTTCATGTTCATTAAATAAATAAAAAATAATTGCACACGCGGAGGTTCAAAAATTGATTTATTTTTTTATTTAATGAACCTGAAACCGTTTTTTTTTTAAATTTTCTGTTTTTCTTCTGAGTCACAAGTGAAAAAAATTACCTAAAAATGTATATATATCCTGAGCTGAGCATAGAACGAAAAATGGATTAATCAAAGTCCTTTTTTTGGCAGATTGAGAATGAGGATTTTTACATAGATGGAGGCTCATAGTTTCGCGAATTATGATTTTTTTTAAATATAAAAACGCGTAAATATTGAAAAAGAATTGACGCCATTTTTAATGTTAGTATGAAATGACATTTGTCAAAAGTGCCAACTGTATAAATTGGATACTCAAAATATAGGTTGTCAGGTAAAGTAAGAACCTAGAACCCATTATTTTATTTCCGCAAAGGCAAATAGTTTAATTTTTATTTTTATGAATGTGAACGCATTTTTATTTTTTTTAAATTGTGAGTTTTTCAACTGGGTACTGGAAAAATTACCATTTTTTAAAGTGACAGCGATGCCATTCAAAAATAACTCTATACATAGCGTATTTTTTGGGACAACATTTAGTTGACCCCTGCTATTAAAAACAAGGAAAAGGGTTATAAATTCGAAATTAGAGACTTTCTTATAAAATTTACGAGCATTGTCCGTAAGTACAGTCTGACTTTTTACAAGAGACAAGAGAATGCTGTGATCGTTTAAAAGGTTTTTAATTTCAACACCGAGGTGGGTCATAGAAAATGAATGTGTGCAGAGTGGTGCAAGGAAGATAGATAGAAATGGCGATTTTTTGTATTCCTGAAAATGATGTATCTAAATAAACATGCATTAGATGTCGCATAAATAAATAAACAAAAACAAATTCACTAATCAAAAATATGAATATTGAAAAAACCAACAAAAAAAAATGTTTTCCATGTTTTTTTTTAAAAACTAAAATGTGAAAGACTTTAATGTGAGAAATAAATTTCAAAGATAAAGCGAGTAGCTATATGTTGCCATACTAATGAAAAATTAGTTCCACTTTATTAAATGCCTGCATTTTCAAAATTGGAACTGATAAAGGTATCCAAGTGTTAAGAATATATATATATATATATTTATTTTTTTTTTCACACCCCAAAGCAAACACTTTGGGGTGTGACATTATATATTAAATGAAACAACACAATTTGTAAAACACCACTTTTATTGAATTAATAACGATCGCCAGCCAGGTTTAATAATAAGCCCTGACGAAGCTTCGATGAAGCGAAACCTGGTTGGCGATTGTTATTAATTCAATAAAAGTGGTGTTTTACAAATTGTGTTTTTTCATTTAATATGTTAAGAATATTATCAAAATATTAAAAAAAATAATCCTTTTAAATCCAGACAAGTCATAAAGTACCTACATATAATATATTTTACAAAACGATTACAACTTTTATTCTATATTTAAAATGTCCACGTTCCATTTTTTTTTTGTTATTCTATAGAAACAAAATAATGTCAATTTCCATCATGGCAAGTCAATTAAATAATGAGAAAACTTATTAATAATTTGGGTGTTTTATTTAACATAATATAAATGTAACATTCCTAATATCACAATCGGAATACATTTTATTGAATAATTTAATAACATAATATTCGGCTTACCGAGATAAATAATTCCTTCCTGTCCATAGAGTTCGTCGCCCATATACTTCCTCAGCACCGGAGGAACGATATGAATTAGTAATTGACCGCGGACAACTACTGTACACTACAATATACTAATCAATTAAAGTAGGTAACTTCTAACTGTGGTCGCGAATAGTACGCGATTACTAAATACTGCTAAAAGTACGGAACGAGCTCGTCCAGCCAGAGCCAATCCACGACTGAAAGTCAGTTTGGTGAGCGAAACCAACTGGACGAGCTGAACTATGAATCGGCGGGACGGGGGGCGATTTCGTCACTGTGTCAAGCAATCTAATCAGGCGTTTGTTTTTTTTTTATATTAAAAGGTCAGTATTGAAAACGGTGAGTGTTGATAATAAAGGTAAATATTTCCAGTTGGGACTGTGTACAAAAACTTATATTTAAAAAAGAAACCCTTCACATTCATAAAAATAAATGTAAAATATTTTCATATGCGGAAATACAAAATAATGCGCTTCATTTTTTTTACTTTCTTTATATAAAAACGCGTAAATATTGAAGAAGAATTGACGCCATTTTTAATGTTTATTTATGTATTGTATTATATACGTCCTATATGGGCTTTTACGTGTATAGTTAGTTATGGTAAACGGGTGCAAAACCCATCACAGTAGGTACATAGATAAAATAACGAAAAAATACAGAAATAACATAGTGTAAGTACCATTCCAAGTAATTACTTACAGATTTAAATTTTCAAAACATACCCCGCATTCACTTATACTTATACTCTAGACACATACTCGTATGTTAATAATTGTTGAGGATGTATTCAATAATCGTCTGTTTGTATTTGTATTCAGAGCAGTTAAGGGGGAGAGGGACGTCGGAGAGTTATTATTTATTAATTCTAAATAATGATAGTATTATTGTGCAATACGATAAACATGGTGTTTTCAAAGAGAAAAATATTAATTACGTTTTTTTTAAATTTGTATGGGCTTAGCGTTTATCAAAATATAATCAGAAATATTACACATTTCTGACCATTCTACTCATGTTTTACAAAAACATTTAAAATTTTAATATCTTTAAAAAATGCTGTGAAGGTTTTTCTGTAACCCTTCGATAAGATAAATTTAAAAAAAGAACAGTGTGTAGTTTATTTTTTTCGTGAACACTATGTAATTTAATGTTTTTTTTTTTGTAATGCGGATTACAAATCTTTGGTTATGTTTATTTACATAAACGCAACGATAAAGGATTAAACATACTTTTCTCCACTATAAAAATCATATTCGTATTTTAAATATTTTATAAAACATACAATGCGACGGTCAGAAAAAGTAATATTTCTGATTATATTTTGATCTATGCTAGGCCTATGTAAATTTATAAAATATTTATTAAATATTTTTCTATTTAAAAACATTATGTTTATCGTATTGCGTAATAATACTATCATTATTTTGAATTAATAAATAACAACTCTGCGACGTCCCTCTCGCCCTTAAACATATCTAATATGTCTGAATATGTATTGTTAGTATGAATTGACATTTGTCGAAAGTGCCAACTGTATAAAATGGATGTTTAAAACATAGGTTGTTAGGTTCTTAGTTTGGGTTTTTTAAGAAAGAAAAACCCCAAACTAAGAACCTGTAACTTATTTTTTTATTTCCGAACATGCAAATATTTTGTTAATTATTTTTATGAACCTGAAAATATTTTTCTTATTAAAAAATTATGAGTATTAAAAACCGAGTCCCAACTTGAAATATTTACCGTAATACAAAATGTTTTTTGTTTGTTTTTAAACTAACCTAGCCCAGCCCAACCAAAATTAACCTGATCTCACACCTAAACTTACCTTACCAAATTTTCATAAATTTGTACTGAAAGTCTCACTAAAATAATGCTGATCACTTTGTACCTCTCCACACCATCACACCTAGGGATTGCAATCCCCCAAAGTGGGATCCCGAACTATTTAAGCGTATGGGGGATCCAGCACTTATTACTGCGTGATCTGCAGGATTTCCGGGATTCATTAACAAAAGAATATTAAGCTATAAGACAGGAGGAATATTGAGGAAAACAATGAATCTGGGGATGAAGCATCTGAATCTGATAACAATTTGCAACAATCTACTAATCTGTCGTTGAAAGAAGAATTAGAAATCAAAAACAGAATGAAAAAAAAAACAGTCCAAAAAAAAATAAAGAAGTATTTTGAAAAAATTGTTAAAGGAGGAATATTAACTTGCGAAGAGACAAGTTCCTCAGTATGGCCTACAATTATTGATGACCATATCGCCAACAAGCGTAGAGGCTGAGCGAGTCTTTTCAGCCGCTGGCTATTTTACAATGTAGCTCTTCAATGTGAGAAATGAGAAGTTGAATAGTGTCTGTTTCTTAAGTTCTCATTTCTAGCAATAGTTATTTTTACAGAGACATTATTCTTATGATTTGAGAACATGTTTAATCATTAATCGTTATTATAATATTACGTGCATGTAAATAAGTACGACAGATTCCGCTGTTTGTTTGCTTATTGATAATAATATAATAGAAGGTGGTTAATTTTTAATTATTTCCTGCCAAGCATAGGGTTACTGGGATTGTGTTTTTATTGGCAAATATATGATAAACAGTAATTATATCGAAGATCCAATCCAAATTGCGCGGATCCAGCAGGATTGAAAACTGTACGGGATTGCAATCCCTAACTGCATCCACGATGAAGATTGTTCGCTTGGCGTCTTTTGACTCTGTCACAAAAAAAAACCGACACGGATCGCAGGCGAGACGAAGCGGAAAAACAGTGAGACGAGGCGAATCCGACAGCTGTACTAGTCCGGGCTCCTCTGGGTAGTCTCGCCCAGATACTTCACAGTTTTTGGTAAATATGTTTATTTCTTTAAAACTTTAAACTAATTATTATGTGAGTTCATGATTTTTGGTGATCAAATATGTTCTTTAGCATTTTAATTATTCTTTTTTTTTCTTTTATCGTAAATTATATATAATTACTTAAAGGAAAATACTTTTTTTGTCCGGAAAAACAATAATACACGCATGTTGCTCTGGACAAGAGGCAATGTTCCTCTTACATCTCTTCCCATTATTGCTCAATTTTTTTTTCAATTTATCAAAGATACAACTAAACCTACGGCATCCTAGAATAATACACATTCCAATGTGGAATTCAAATATTATGCATTCTACAGTTTCCAAAACAAAAACTCACTAAATAGAATCAGAAATCATATATTCAAATTAAAATTAACTTATTGAAGCGTTACACTTCATTGAAAAATCAATTATTGGGAATAATACCAATGAAAACAAGAAACAGAAGAAAGCACAGAAAAATAAGATACGTTCGCGACTGAGACACGAACTCAGATTCTCTAATTATGTTTTGATAAATTTGTGCAAAATGGTAATGATTTTGATTTTCTATTAAAATGTTGTCGCAATCGCAAACTGTTTCTTGGACACGGACTAACCCGTTAGTTCAACTATCAGCCTGACCCGTCAACTAACAGTCCACTGGGTAAGTTTGTTGATTAGCACTAGGTTTAAGAGGAACGGCTGTGCGGCCTGTTTTACACACAACTTAATTTTGGATTTGAGGCCAAAATACTCACCAAAACCGAATAATCTCTTTTTTTTCATCAAAATGTATAACAAATATCTAGTACGGATTAGAAGTATTTTATATTTTTGTTAAACTTACAAAATAAAGGCCATTAAAGAAATCGAATTTTCGCGATTTCAGAGACAAAATTTAGCAATTATTTTGAGGATAATGACGATTTAAAAAAAAATCCGATTGATATGATAATATAATGAAATATAAAAGTTAAAAAATTGTTAAAATAAGCATTATGATGGACTTAAATTTAAATTAAAAACGACCTATTTACGTTGGAATACAATTTGCGT
Source organism: Halesus radiatus (assembly GCA_022606495.2). Classification (NCBI taxonomy): domain Eukaryota; kingdom Metazoa; phylum Arthropoda; class Insecta; order Trichoptera; family Limnephilidae; genus Halesus; species Halesus radiatus. Next base: position 71,629 of record JAHDVE020005066.1, on the reverse strand, counting down.
ACATAATTTAAAATATAGACAAAAAACGTTTTTTGTAAGATGTATTTATATTTTTATTATTTTATTGTACGTAATCATATTTACATAGCAAAAGCGACAATTAAAAAAATTTCAAAGTTTCCTCTAAAATCTTGAAATATCTTTAATGGCCTATATTTCAAAATTTAAAACAAAAAAATATATAAAATATTTCTGATCCGTACTAGATATTTAATATACCTGTATTTCAAAAAAATATCACTATGTTTGGATGGGCATTTTGGCCTCAAATCCAAAATTAAGTTTTGTATGAAACAGGCCGCGCAGCCGTTCCTCTTAATGTAATCTGCACAGAGGAAACCTATTCTGCCAAATGGCCCCCTGAGGCGACCGGTTATACTATAGATTGATCTTGTTCCAATGGTGTTAATTTCTGTCAGGGGAACTCAACTATTGTAGCATAATACATAAATATTTAAAAAATCACTTAGTATACCACTCTGAGTATTTTTCCTACCGGTTTCAGAATCATCGATGTTTCTTCATGTACGAGTATATATATACTAATTTAACATTATTACAAAATCATGGTCAATAATTTAGCTGTTGGAAAGGGAGTGGAAGAGTGATTGCATGGGGAGGTAAGTAAAGAGTGGGGGAATAAAAAGAGACAGGTGACTTGGAGAAGGGGAACACGATCAACATGGGACTGTAAGAGATTTTTATGATTATTAATAATGTATTTATTATTCTTTACGAATTTTAAATTTCCCAATGCTCCTAAGTTGCCTAATGGTATTCCTTTAATTTTTTTTTTACACACAATAATTTCCCTCAAGGCCTATATCATCTTTGGGGATGCTGAGTGGAGGGTCTTTTAGAGGATAAGAAGGAGTGAATTTGTGAACCTCTGTGTTTCCTCCATCCATGTAAAACAACTAGAAATATCTACCTACATAGGTAAAACAACTAGAAATATCTACCTACATAGGTAAAACAACTAGAAATATCTACCTACATAGGTAAAACAACTAGAAATATCTACCTACATAGGTAAAACAACTAGGAATATCTACCTACATAGGTAAAACAACTAGAAATATCTACCTACATAGGTAAAACAACTAGAAATATCTACCTACATAGGTAAAACAACTAGAAATATCTACCTACATAGGTAAAACAACTAGAAATATAAATATTAGAGTCACAGAACATTTAAGATGTTTAAATAATAATAACTTCTCAGAATTTGCCAATCATCTAATTTCCAAAGATCACACTTTTAACAAGGACACAGGGGTTACAATTCTTCACCGTAACAATAAAAACAAAAAATTGGATAACTTAGAAGCACTTGAAATTAGAAAATCCCTGAATAATAATCCTAGTATTTTAAATAACCAAATTAACTTATCTTTTAGTCCCATTCTAAATATTTTTCCAATAAATCGCTGTTCTTCCCGGAAATCCTACAATTACCCCTACCCATTTGCTTACCCCCCACTCCAGCACCTAAAATTTATATGTCTTGTCAATATTCTATATCATAAGTTAGCTTTAATATTCTCCTGATGAAGGAAGGGTGCTTCCGAAACCGGTAGAGTTTTAATAAAATAAAAGTGGTCTACAACAAATTTATGTGTTTTATTGTTTGTAATATTCGTTTCTATTTTCTCCTGTGAAGTTTTCACGTTGTCGCAAAAGGGTTTTTTTTAATTATTAATTATTACTGTGATCATATCATCTGCCTTGATACCTCCGAGTACTTTGTACCAGTAAAAATTATATGAAAAAACCTTTGCTTTTAGGTCAATTTTTGATACTTCGCTTTTAAAAACAGAATAAATCTTTGTCGAATCTGTTCGACAATCGATCGATTGGTGACCAGATCTGAATAGCCAGGTATTCCCCACCTTCCTTTTCCCCTTCTCCTTCCCCTCCCCAATATCTTCAGCCTCACAACATTCCCCAATTGGGAATGCCATAGTCTCACCGGCTCCAGACGGTTGGGAGCAGTTGGGACTCTTGTGAGGTATTCATATAAAAAAAAAAAACTAAAATCTAACTAACTCAAAATCGGCAATTATTAATGATTTCTGTCTCGAAATGGGCCATCGATATGCATTAGACATTTATATGTTTTAAAAACATCACAATGTCTAAATAAATAAATAAATATACTTTCATTTTAAGCCCCCAATGTACCATAACTAAACAGGTTAAAATTTATAAAATGACATTATTGTATGATTATTTGGCCAAAAGTAACGAGAAATAACAGAAAAGTTGTAAATACATTAAATTGTAGTAATCTAATAGGTTACCTGGGGGCCCAAGTCTGTATCTTTTGCGTTATCTAACGCTAGTTAAATCGGCCATAAACAACCCAATTTAACGATTTTCAACCCAATTGAACGCAGCGTCACCTCTTGCGTTTGCGTTACGGAGTTGTCTCTTAACGTAAACACAAACTTGTTAGCGCGATACGGACTACCAAACTCTCAAAATATACAGACTTGCCCCTCTGGACATTTTAAGGAAACTATGATCAAAAACATATTTTCAATACGAAGTGCGATCTTTCACTTTTCAACAGATTATGACATTTTTCAATTTTCCACATTGGCTATTTTTAGGATTTGATCAATGGCATAGTAATGGCTACTGTGCATCTTCATGGGTGTCGATCAGAACAAACCGAGAATAATTAATATTTTCTTTATAATTGGCGAAAAAACACGTATCCTCATGATAAAAAAAGACAAAAACACTTTTATGGTGTATGGGCGTCCAGGGCTATATATGACCCAAAGCGGCTATAATGGCATTCAGATGTTTATGGCTAAATATAACCCTACGAGGTTTGATGGGTTAAAAAATAATGGTTTTCACTTACAAAGCGCCTAAGAATTGCAAATGGCACTCACGCCGTTGAAATAAAATTAAACATGAAACACAATGTTAAATCTTACAAAAGTTGACGGTGCCTTCGATCGAATACCGTTATTTTTGATAGGTCATAAAACGGTCAATAAACTTAGTTCATAAATTAGTCGACATTATTTCGCAAATGAGTTTATTTTAATCCGCTAAACGTGTAAAAGTTTTTTGTATAGTAAACTAGTTCTTCAGCGGTCAAAGGATGAATTAAATAACCCCAATGGAAGCAGGCAACAAACAATAAACAACATAATTTCTTCAAAAGATTGGTATTCACTCTGTGACGTCATCCATATACGAGTATATAAAAATCAATGGAAGTTTGTTTGTTTGTCCTCGATGGTCTCGAAAATCACTGGACCGGTTTCGCTGAAAATAGAACAGTTTGTTTTTATTAGTGCCGGGAAGGTTTAGAAAGTAGTTTTAATGAAATCCAATATGTAAAACTGTTGCTATAACGTTTTAAAATTAGTGTGAAAAACATTGAACCTGCCATGTTTTATTTCGGTTAGCCCATAGATATAACACTCTGGTTAGCCACAGACTTCATATTCAAAAGAAGAAGGTTTTTTTGGGTAGAATATTTTCAAAATGGAAAACCTACTTAAGAACTTTTTGATTTAGATATATTTTGAAAAAATAAACGTTTGGAATGAAATAAATGAATGTTTCTTTATTTGGAGATAGTTACTTTCGCTGTCAAATCAATTATGTCACCCAAACGACAAGCAAGAATTCACAACTTCATAACTTTATTCCAAAAAAAAAAAATCCCGAGTAAGGCCGGCTACACATCAGCTAGTAATTAATAAATGAATTAAAAGTTACTTTGTATTCACCACTTTATTAATATATAAATATCAACATGTTTCGAAAGCGATGCTTTCTTCATCAGGAATATATAGAATACAATATATTAATATACAGAATACAATATATATTCCTGATGAAGAAAGCATCGCTTTCGAAACATGATATGTATATATTAATAAAGTGGTTAATACAAAGTAATTCATTTAATAAGCATTATATTTGATCAGTATTAATAAAATTATAGACATATTAAAATCACTTAAATTTTTACGTAAATTATGCAAAAAATTAAAATGCTTTAAGGTTTAACGAAACGTTATACGCATTTCAAATATTTTAAAAGAAAAAAAACGCTTTTAGCCCTTAATGCTTTTAAATATTGAGATAAATTGTTTGTTACGGAATATCAGTGGCGTGCATTGATTTATAATCAAAGGTAGGCTGTGTATTGATTTTCATCATCAGTTATGAAGTGTCGATGCGATGGGTCCCCGACCCGTGTATAACAAGAGGGAGAAGACGTATGTATGTAATGTATGGGTATGAATTTTGCATTGAAAATTTGAAGGTGGACATTTTATTATCTTACTAAAACGTCTAAAATGGTCACATAGAAACAATGTATCAATGTAGAACATGTTCACAAATTTATGGAAAAAATTTCGTTTTTACAAAGAATTCTTTTAATTTCTTTAATGGTTCGTTTTTCTTTGGGTAGGCTTAACTTGTCAGCCTTTATGGACTGCAGCTACTGCGAAATATGAAATGGAAATTTCGTTTAGCCTTAAGATTAAACAGAGATATATTCGGAAATGGTACTGAAAAGATAACTCGATATAAATTTGCTGTAGGTGTAGAGATTACAATCCGAACTTTAAAAAATCCGGATTGTCAAATATTGATTCACAAAATTATAAAACAAAATCATAGCTATCGGCAAGTGCCGCTAGCACATAAAACACAGCTTAAAATTCTTTGAAATAAAAATAATAAATGCCCTACAGTAGCCATAGGCAGCCCGCTCACTGGGTAGAGAAGATTATCTCCACATTTATACACCTCTAACCACAGTTGACACAGGAAGAGGGTGAAATATTCCCTGGCACTGTACACAAAAATTCCAAAAATTTACTATACAATACGATATATAAAACAAAATCAAAACATAAACCACTCATTTCAGTAGGGAAGTCCTCTATTGAAATCCGGATTATCCAGATGTGCAAAATGTAAAAAAAAAAAGTTGTTCGCAACACAAAGGCTTTTGAGATGAACGCATCCAACAGGCTAATAGACACGCAATACATTATGTAGACCCTTCTAATATATGGATATGAAAATTCGTTTAATATTAAGGTTGCTCACCCAATAAACAAATGTTCACATCATGCGCAGATGCAAGATTTAGTATTAAAGGTCCTTCCACACGACTGGTTTGTCCGATACTGACTAAAGCCACCGCGTCGAAAGTTTGGTCGTCCTTTCCTGAAGTCAGGTCTACCGACTTTATAAAAGGACGAACGAGTGGTCAAACCTTTCGACGCGATGGGTTTAGTCAGTATCAGGTAAACCAGTCGAGTGGAAGGCCCATACAAAGGGTGCTTATTATATTAATTTTACGATTTTTTTTTATTTTGATTAAAACCGTTATTTCTTCGATTAAGGTGAATACGCTTTTTGGCATCATTTTCGAGTTTTTTTTTTAAATATAAACCACAATTAGATAGTAAGTTATATTTATATTTTCTACTGTTTAAAAGGGTTATATTCATAAAAAAATGTATTTATTATTACGCATGACAGCTGGATCGGCTTCCGAAGACATTTTCTTATTATTTAGTCAGGAAAAAAATCAATCATCATCAAAAATCAAATTTTTATAAAAAGAGAAATAATATAAGTAAGGAAAATAAGAAAATACTGTTTTGTATGAAACTAAGTACTTATACACGAGTATTTACGTATTATACTAATACGATAATGCACCTAAATTAGAGTGCTTGAAATTGGATTTTTTTTTTAAATTTCAAACTGCATGCTCTTATTGTTCTAATGTATCAGATAAAATGTGTTTCTTGTTATTTTTCTAGTATTATTATTTTCGGTCATAAAATTTTTTATTCAAATTTATTTTTATTATTATTGAAATTGAATATATTTCAAATCAATTTACAATACTACATTTAGAAAATTTCCGCGAATTTTTGTTTAAAAAATATCGGATTTTTGAAGACAACCGAAAATCCGGATTTTGAGAAATGGTTCCGGATTTGCAATCCGTCGTTGTGGGCGTGTCTCTAATTTTTCCTTACTTCGCCTTCGGAAAAATTGAAACATTTTCAAGTATCTACCGTCGGCTTATCTGCGGCCGGATGTTTTATGTAAATCGGTTATGTTTTCTTTCAAATCGGTATAGTTCAATCTAGGGATTTTCTATTCAGTGGGAAATTAACTACGTGGCCTTGTAGTATAATCAGAGGCGTGCATAATATTAAAATGAATAAAATTATTGAAAGAAATCTCTTTGCACTTTCAAAAAATCGCGCGCACCTCACCTACATACCTGTCAAAGGCAGGAAGAAAAAAAAATGATAAATGACACGCATGTCATATTCAAATGTCGACTGTATTCTACACAAAAATGTACATGTGTGCGCTATGTTCAATCAAAGAAAGATTCGTTTGTGTTATAAGCCTTCCATACGAGCGGGCTGCCCAATACTAAAAAAGCCATGGCGTCGAAAGGTTCGACCATGCGGTCGTCCTTTCCTAAAGTCAAGCCTACCAACTTTAGGAAAGGACGACCGGATGGTCGAACCTTTCGACTCCATGGTTTTTTTTAGTGTTGCGTCGCCCGCTCGTGTGGAAGCCACTTTAGTATCGAAAAATCACAAATGCAGCAATCAGTGCCATCTGTTGGTACCTCTATTAATTAGTACAACTTTACTAACGAAATAATATTTATCAATTATGTTGGTTTTCTTTAATGCGGTCGAAAAAATATGGAAATTTTATACATCCAGTAATTGGCTGGAAATATCCATAAATCAGAAAGCTATCAGAAGCTCTTATTTGGATATTCTATATTTATCCCAACCAATATCGACTAAAGCCAGCAGCTTAGCCATTCTTAGCGAAATCTTACCACGTATGTGGTAAGTTTTCTTAAATATCAATTAATTCGCTGTTTTCCTACTATCCACCCCGATTAAAAACTATGTCCACGCCACTGAGTATAAGGATTTCAATTTGAGTCGGAAGGTCCTTGATTCGATTCCCGTCGTAGAGCAAAATACGTATTGACACATTAATGAAACCTATTTATAGGTTGAGGGGAAAAAAGATAGGTAGGTACGTAATATAAATCGTGGGGTGTACAATCTGACATTTAATAGTACACAAAATATGGGGGCGCTGCGATCGTTTAAATGTTTTTAATCGTATCACCAAGATGGCTCAGGGGAAAAATATTATAATTTTTAAAACTCAGTGGTTGGTCCAAGTGAATATTTTTTTACTTTAACCACCCGTCCTTGGGTTATTATTAAAAAAGTAGTTAAAAAAACATGGTTTTTTTCATTAGATTTCGCAATAACAATACGTGTGACTAGTGACGTAACTTGTATGGGAGAGACGAAAATACCCGAACACATCCGTTAGCTTCGGCTGACCTTGAAATACTAAACGAGATGACGCAGGAACAAACTTGATGTATACAAATGTTTTGTGGGTTTTGGGTATAGCTTTTTTTGTACCTGAACGTACGGGATTTTTATAACAGTGAACTGGGAAACTTATGTGAGTGTCAAACTGGTGATTTATTCGGATTTTTGCTGGCGAATAAGTTTAGTACCTACACCATGCTGTCTCATTGGTGTAGGTGTGTTCAATCAGTAGTATTAGGTGTGTGGTCAGGGGTCTCCAAACTTTTACGATTCGCGGAGCCCTTTTCAAAATACAGATTTTTCCAAGGGCTCCTTGTGCCAATTTTTCAAAGGGCACTTTGCAAAATAGCTACAAACATTTTTTTTTAGATATCTGTGTATATTAATAAAGTGGTGAATACAAAGTTTTTTTTTTTAAATTCATTTATTAATAATGACACCACAAAAACAAGTCATTAACATTTTTTATTGATTGCTTACCTACTTTAATCAATTTTTGGTTATGTTTATAATTTGTCTATTCTTACATCATTGTGTTCTATTTTTATCATTTGTCTATACTTGACATTATTATTTTTAGTATTCTATTCCTGCTGAAGAAAGCATCGCTTTCGAAACATTTAGATCTGTGTTTATTAATAGTGTTGTGAATACAAAGTATTTAAAAAAAAATTAATTTATACCTAATATTTCATTTGCTTCTATTTAAAAAAAATGTTTCATATGAAATACTTACGAATGTAAGTTTTTTTTAAAAGAAGACCTTCGTTTAATTCCGCCAAACTGGCTACGGGGAAATATACTGCTTGATGCCTAGGACATGTCCTTACAGAAGATATGGAACGACAAAGAGCCGCCGGAATTCTCTCAAGGCTCAAACCACTGTAGCGATGATGTCATGAAACTGCTTTTTAAGACATACTACACTGCCCTATACACATCTGAGGTGTGGACCCAATCTTCAGCAGCCGAATAGGACAAGATCTGAGGGTATGCTACAACAATGCATACTGGCAACTTCTGCAACTTCCAGGGTTCTGTAGGGTCTCTGCGATTATTATTCAAAGGAGGGTCCGTTCATTCCCCGCCTTACTTCTCCATCTACTAGCCATCTACTACTGTGGGGCAGGACACGGAATTCAACCAACGCTATTGTCGTGGCTGTATCCGAGTGGCTCAGCTCTCTACTCTATGAACGATGGATGCAGATGATGCGGCTACCGCCTTGAAAAACAATCCCTTAAATTAATTTATTTTATTTTATGTTCATATTGACGATTGTGTTTTTAATTTTTTTTTTCATTTTCATTTTTAACCTTTTTTTAAATATTCCTTTTTATTTTGGTAAGTAATAAATTATATCTCGTGTAATATGGCAGATTGTATTAGCACAATTTACCCAGTCCGTTGAATAAAGTTGATAGACTTGATTCTAGGAAAGAACGACCGGATGGTCGAACTTTTCGACGCGGCTGGTTTAGTTAGTATATTAAGGCAGTATCGTGTGGAAGGCCGATAAGAATTACAAAGTGCATGTCCATGTCCAGCCCAATCCACCCTGCTTGATTAGCTCAAATAAAATAAGGACATTACTTGCTAGGTGTTTCAAAATTATAAAGCCACTATTTCAGAATTTAAATACATCTCTCTTTTACGATGTAAAACACCGTTTTTTTTTTTATATGAATACCGCATAAGAGTCCCAAAGTGCTCCCAACCGTCAGGAGCCAGTGAGACTATGGCATTCCCAATTGGGGAATGTTGTGAGGCTGAAGGTATTGGGGAGGGGAAGAAGAAGGGGGAGAGGAAGGTGGGGAAAAGGGGAAATACGTGGCTATTCAGATCTGGTCACCAAACACGGCTAAAAGCCATTTCAAGTAACGTTTCAATTCTGAATGGTGGTCTTTCACCAGGGCGATACTGAGAGTATCTTCCACTCTGGAACGTGCGCAAATATACTATATATTATTTTTAAATGAATTAATTGTGAAACAACACAAATTAATTAAATAAAAATTACTTGCGCACGCCGGGATTTGAACCCGCTACCTTCGGATTCGTAGTCGAGAGCCTTACCCCTCGACCATGGAGGGCTATCCTAAAATTACCGATTTTCTCATTCTATGCAGTGTAGGTACACTGTAGATATTCGAAAAGTGTATTTTTTTGCAATTTATTAATTTTACGTAGGTAACGAAATTGTATTTATAAGAAACCAGAATCAATAGAGTTTTTAGTTCATTTAATTTCACCTCTCAAGATATTCTAGAAACCTTATACTAACGTACATAATACTCGTACATTCGTAACACAAAGTACATTGTCTTTTTAAAAAAATGCACTAAAAACAGCTGAAATTACTATGAGAAATCTAGAAGTGTGCACCGATATCCATATTTTTTGCTCGACTCACGGACAATAATGTTTTCGTGTTTTCGCTTTTTATAAACGTAATAATAGGGACCCGAAAATATCTAGTTATTTTTAGCAGAATTAGCGTTATTTTTGGTGATGTTATTTTTCAGCAACAGCTTTTTAAACAAAAGTGGTATTATGTTCCCTTTTTGGTATTTTGGAACAAAAGTGGTACATATTTTTTGTGTTTTTCTGCGTTTTCGACATGAAGTTAGCTGCGTTCTATTTTATGACTATTAAAGTTTGTCAAAAGCACAGAGAAAGAAATATTTAGAACCGATAATAGGTATGTCTTTTTTTAACCGCCCTACCCATATGAACGTACGTAATATACGGCCGCTATATTATCCCTTTTTTCCAAAAAAAAACTTTTTTTATTAAGGTGTTTTACTTATTTCATTTTATGTAATCATATTTACACAGAAAATATAACAATTTAAAAAATATTTACCATAAATACGCAAATAATTTTCAAAGTTACCTCTAAAATCATGAAAAAATGATTTCTTATATATTTCTATATTTCATAATTTATACTAAAAACAAATAAAATACTTTTAATCCGTACTAGATATTTACTATACCTTTAATTTTAAAAAAAGATCGATCATTTTGGGTATGTATTTCGGCCTTAAATCCAATATTGTGTTTTGAATGAAACATGACCGACGCGTTATTTTCTTCGAAAATTGTGAATTTCACGTTATTCGCGTAAAAAAGGAAAAATTCGCGTTTTTTTAATGTGAGTACCGTACAAGAGTCCCAACTGTTCCTAACCGTCTGGAGTCACTGAGACTATGGTAATTCCAATAGGAGTATGTTGTGAGGGGAAGGAGAAGAGGAAGGTGGGGAAATACCTGGCTATTCAGATCTGGTCACCAAACACGGCTAAAAGCCATTTCAAACAACGTTTCAATTCTGAATGATGGTCTTTCACCAGGGCGATACTGAGGTTATCTTCCACTCTGGAACGTGATCAAATATATTACATAAATTTTTTAAATGAATTAATTGTGAAACAGGACAAATTATTTAAATAAATTTTACTTGCGCACGTCGGGATTTGAACCCGCGACCTTCGGATTCGTAGTCGAGAGCCTCACCCCTCGACCATGGAGGCCGTCAGATGGTAAGGAAGTTCCTGCTTATTCAGATCTGGTCATCAAACACGGTTAAAGCCATTTAAGGCCTGCATTAACCTCTCGGGAATTTTGATTTAGGCAACGCCCCCAAAAATAGTTCTTTAAATGATCTGTAGGTGTCCCATCGGCGTTAAAAATATATACTATTTACTATTCAAAACATGTAGAATGACACTTTGTGAAAGAAATTCAAACTAAAATGAAGTTTACCAAAAATTGAACCATTATTTTGTTAGTATGTTTGTCACAATGTACACAAGGACTAATATTACGTGTAATTACTAACATCTGTGTCTCCAACCCCCGAGCTTAGAGTAACTACTCTATATTATTACTCTAAGCCCCCTGGTATAGTTGAAAGTGGTTCTCAACCTTCATGTCTTTAAACATTTTTTCTTTATAAGAGGAAGGTGGGAAAAGGGGAAATACCTGTCTATTCAGATCTGGTCACCAAACACGCCTAAAAGCCATTTCAAGCAACGTTTCGATTCTGGATGGTGGTCGATACTAAAGATAGATTTTAAAAAATCTTGGCGCCCTTTAAATGTCATACTTGTTGCAAATTATTATTCAGCTGTTACCTTTATCAGGTAGGTACGAGTAGTTAGGTAGATTACCTTCCATTCCCGGTGGCCCATGGCCGATTTCATTCGAAATTGTGCAATCGAGCATGCAAAATTACATTGAAAACGACATTAAATGCTTTTATCGAGTACATACCTACAAAACAACATACTTAACTTTACAGTCGGTGGCGGCGCTAGTGTAGATAATGTGGATACAATAACGACGTTCAAACTTAAATACCAGTATATTTAGTTTTTTATCTAAAGTTAATTTTCATAGTTAAAATAATTTTCAAATTTTTAATTTTTCAAAGCCTGCCAAAACGCTCCAAATCTATGGCCTGTCGGCTTTGGTCAGTTTTGAGGTTGGAATGTCAAATGTCAAAATAAGGATAAGCTTTACCGTCCATAATTTTATATTCTATTCATGATAAACCATAACTAAACATAAGTAATAAAATGATGTACCTCTTATGAAACTTTAACTCGGAGAATAATAATATGGCGGGTTTGCGATAAGCCGACGTAGCTCAATGGTAGAGCATCTGACCGGATATTAGAAGGATGCAGGTTCGAGTCCTGCCGGCGACATTTATCTTTTCTCGGGAGGTTTTTTTGAATTTGGATGAGTGTTTCAGGCTAATAATTATTGTTTATAAAAAAATAATTGTTACCCTTTGCGCTACGCACAAAAATCTTGTCTTAAAAACTTTAGTTTATCAATTTAATAATAATAATAGTATTTAGCGTTAACATTATCATAATATCCGTATTGATAATTGGTGTACTCATGAATAGTCTAATTTCTTTAAGTAATAATTTTTTTTTAAATTGAACAACAATTATAGAGCTAAAATTCACATAAGTTTAAATTTCGTCAAAATTAAAAAAAATACATATTTAAAATACAAAACAAAATCGAAAAATAAAAATCTCCATACAGAATGCGCACGTGACGTCAGATGTTCCAAATGTAATGATACCAACATAACAAGGTGTTTCGATGAGATGGTTTTTTACCAACTTTTAAATAATGATTTGTAAATTCTACGTATAATTATATATAATAAAGGTTATATATTCAGAATCAGCGTTTTCTGATCTATATGAATATATTTTTTAAAGCAAGCGGAAGACGTGTGTTAAATTACTCGGTGTCAATCTGGATGCAGACTTTTCCCTTAAAAGTCAAGTAAACAGAACTGTAAGTACAGGGTTCTTTCAATTAAGGCAAATAAAAGCAGTACGGAGAAACCTGCCAACAGAGGCAACTAAACTGCTTGTCAATTCGTACGTTGTGTCACGTCTAGATTATTGCAACGGAATATATGGGAGTCTCCCCAAATACCAAATTAACAAATTGCAATCAGTATTCAACGCTGCAGCAAGACTTATCACCGGCGTATCTAAATATTCTCAGATTTCAGAGCATCTCAAAAATCTCCACTGGCTCAAATGTCCTGAAAGAATCCAGTTCAAGCTCTGCTGGATGGTATTTAAGTCACTTAACGGAATGGCTCCGGCTTACTTATCAGAACTGTGTATTCCCGAAAATACCAACTCACGGCAGTCCACCCTTAGGTCAGCAGCGTCATCAGCTATCGGCAGGTTGAAGGAACCAAAGCGCACACCTAATACTAAGTTCGGTGATCGTGCTTTCGGAGTGTCAGTACCTAAAGCCTGGAATGAACTGCCGCATGACTTAAGAATTATCAAAGACTCAACAGAATTCAGAACTAAACTTAAAACACATCTTTTCAGACAATCGTATCCATAAATTAAAGAAATTCACCTGTAAATTGCTTAGCTAGGCCGGCCGGTTAGTACTTACCTAAAGTCATTAAATAAAAAATAAAATAAAAAAAATATAATTAAAAATTCACGCATCGGTGCGCAAATGCGTCCACAGCCCGCAACACTGTAAACAACCAAAGTGTAAAATAAAAAATAAAAATAAAAAACGTTAATATTTATTAAAGATTCTTACGCTTTTCAAGGTAATTTTATAGATATTTTCGAGTCCTAAAATTCATTTTATGAATACTTTCCAGTCCTAAAAATTAATACCAATAATTCAATAAATACCAACTCTTCTTGTGCCACCAATCATCTAATAAATGTAACATCAATAGAAAGGGAGAAACAAATAACCATGTAAAACTATCATCTCTATAATTATTTTTTTCTAAAACTGTGTTCATCTGAAGCGACCTGCCAGGTAAGTATGTTTTTCTGTATCTGTCTGTACATAATTAGTTAAGAAATGTTTGTACAGCGCCCTTGAGGTGATTTCTCACAAAAACGGCGCTATACAAGTCATCCAACTATTATTATTATTATTATTGTGTTTTTCACTGGAGTTCCTTATTAGACATTTATAAATGTGAACACCCAGCTGCTCGGAGCAATGAGGTTGTCTCCTAATTTATTTATTTTTTCGTGAAAATGTATTATATTTAAACAGTGAAGACGTACGACAGTCAAATTAGTTTTTCGATATTTCCAAAAATGACGTTACGACCTTTCAAACTTGGAAAAAACATAGACGTCACGAGTCACATTTCAGTACAATTCATATTTCAAATGGCAGTAACGGATACTGCCGCGACTATGATAACTATGTCCGCGCCAGTCATTTTATGAACCATGATGTCACACGCTTCTCGGCGAGAGATTATCAAAATTTTGACTGCTTATATCTTCGGTACTATTCGGAATTTACCAAAAATTCAAGAAGTTCTGCCTTCACAGTGCTCTAATTAATATGAAACATTTGTAAAAAACACGAAATTCCGTTGTAGGAGAAAACCTCATTGTGGCTATTGTACGCACGAAGGGAATGAGATGGGAAAGAGGAAGATTGGAAAGTACCTGGATATTCAGATGTGATCAACGACCATGGCTAAGGCCATTTCAAATATATTTATTTATTTACATTGACATTTACATTGGGAAGATGTGTATTTGCAAAACATAGTAATTTATCATCAATCGAGGTACATGTAAGTTGAAATTGCATTATGTTTGCCTGATCGATATTAATTCCTAACTAGACATATTGCCTGTTCTGAGGAATTAAATATGTTTTGGGTATCAAAATATCAGGTTTTATTATTTTTAATTTGTTTTGAAGCTCTTTTCGGTGGATCAGAAATTGTACCAGAAAAAAATAAAATGAAGATATGGAAGAAAGAAAGAAAAAAATAATTTATGTACTATTAAAAAATATATAACGGTTAAGTAATATTTTGAACAGGTTCTCGGACTCCGTTCTTCCCATGTCAATAAGCCATTTGGTAATATTTTGAACAGGTTCTCGGACTCCGTTCTTCCCAGGTCAATAAGCCATTTGGTAATATTTTTAACAGGTTCTCGGACTCGGTTCTTCCCAGGTCAATAAGCCATTTGGTAATATTTTTAACAGGTTCTCGGACTCGGTTCTTCCCATGTCAATAAGCCATTTGGTAATATTTTTGCCGAAGGATGACAATTCGCAGTTTTTAACCTCGGGGGAGATTTTATTGTAGATTTTTGGTCCAAGAGAGGTGTGTTTTTTGGTACATTGTGGTAGCACTCACTGGGATTGTCAAATCATTTCTGCTACGGCTTCTGGTTTGATACGTGTGTTTGATTTTACTAATATATTCTATATTTTTGTGTACATTTGTGATGACTTTTTTTTATGAAACTTTGTCGCGCAAGTCCAGAGCATTAAAATGCTTATAGAGCAATGCACTAGGATACCTGAAATGTTTCCTAGTGCTTTCTGTGCCTTTAGTAGTCGGTCAATTATTGTAGTTCCTGATCCCCCCAGCCAATAATATCGTAGGTTAGGATGGAGTTACACATCCCAAAATATATTTTTCTTAAATTTATTTGGTTTAATACATTTCCTAAAGCATAAAAAACGTATATTAATTTTCTAACTTTTTTTGCAAGATTTTCAATATGATGTTTAAACTTAATGTCTTGATCTATAAATAGACCTAAATATTTAATTACGTTAACACATTCAAGAGCAACACAGTAACAAAGTGTCTGAGTGTTTTGACTTATGAAATTTGATTTATGTATATCTATCTGTATTATGTGTGGTGTACTCGGTTGTCCAGCTTTAGTGGCATACATAACTTTTCGATTTAGAATGGTGGTCTTTCTCCGGGGCGATACTGAGAGTATCGATTACTATTTTATGCAGTATGTCAAGCTATGGGTTTTTTTTATATCAAGTACGCACTTAACTACAGTCGATATAAGCAATAAAAACGTAAATGGGAAAACGATCAATGTTCACCGCGGGAGATTTTTACTTTTGACACTATTTCCTCGTGTTATATATTTTATACGGTGACTAAATAATGAATTATTTAGTTTTTATTCTTGTCACGGCTGCGCAATTTTTGATATAAACCTACATCGAGTTATATAGCTTACGATACGATTGTACGACCCAGCCAGGAGCACTCCTGTCCCGGTGAGCCCGGTACACCAGGGGACGCTGATTTGTTAAGACTTGGGACACGTGCACGAAGGATGGGAATGATGATGGAGTTTAATCGGCCGGTATATATGGCAACCTAATAAGCCAATATTGGAATTTAGGTTGGGTTGGAATAAAGTAAATGATTGAGCGTTAGTATTTCGTTTCTAGCTTCCCTCTTCTTCTTGCTTCTCACTTCTTCTCGCTTCTTGCTTCCCGCTTCCAGCTTCCCGCTTATAGGTTTTTGTGTTTAGTTGTTGCTTCCCACTGCTTCTTGTTTCCAGCTTCCCATTATTTTATGATTTGCGCTACACGCTTCCAGTTTCCCTTTCTTTCATCCTTCTCGTTTCCCGCTGCTTTATGCGGTCCGCAACCGCTGCTCCTTGCTTCCTATTTCGTGCTTCCCGCTGCTTTTTGTTTTCCTCTTCCCACTGCTTCTTACTTCCTGATTCCCGCTGCTTCTCATTTCTTGCTTCTTGCGGGAAGAAAGTTCCAGATTACCATCTTAAAGGGCATATTTAATAAATGGACAATATTTCTGAGCGCCTAAAGTGAGACTTTAGTGACTAAAATCACCTCAAGGGCGCTTTACATTTTGCTAAAGTTTTTTAGCCCATTTTAAATGAATATGTTTTTAGACTTTTCTTAAAGGTTTCGAAATTGCTTTCTGACCTCTTTCCTTTTTTTATGGCAGAAAGAGTATTGCACTCGCCACTTTATTCAGCTGAAAAAAAGATATTATTATTATCATTATCATTATCATCATCATCATCATCATATTAATTTTTATCATCATTATTATTTTTATTATTATTATATACTTATCCACCTCAATATTAAATTGTAGTTTATTATTTTGGAACTAAAAAATGTCATCACTATTGCAACACCAAGCTACTGACTGTTGTTCACATTCAAATATTTTCACATAATCGCGTTTGACAGTTTGTTTAAAGAAACAAGGCATTTAAAAAAAAAAAATTATAAATATATATATATATATATATTATGTTTTTGATCTGTTAAATCGATTTTGTTTTATTTAAAATCTAAAACATGGTTATTTCGATACATACATTTTCAGTCATATGAAAACAAGTGAAACATATGCGCTTAGACCATCGTGTTTCTTTAAACTCACTTATATTGATTCTCCTATGTGTCATCTTTGTGTTGCTGCTTAAAACCTTTTAAACGATCGCAGGCCCCTCAATTTTTACTTTTAAATCTCAGACTATATATCAATATCGATATCCAGATATTCAGATATCACATATCGATATCCAGATATATTAATGTGACATATCGATATCAGATATCACAAATCGATATCAGATATCACATACCAAATCAGTATTCAATAGATATGGATATCACTTCCACACTCGGGACAGTTAGAACGCTAATATCTAAAGCCGCGTCTCCTGCGAACTTTTTTCCTCAACATTATACAAAAAACCATACACAAAAACATTTGTTTTCATACACATCCCGTCTCCAGCTAAAATGTTTTGTTTTAGTTCAAAACAAAATATTTTATGTGTAGACGTCAAAATGAGTTCTGACGAGGAGGACGTGCTTTCGGTTTTAGCGATTGTAGACATTGTATCAGGGAGAAAACACAGATTTCAAGTTAGGCCTTACTTACTATCTCGAAATTTTAATATTTATCAGGAATTAAGAATAGAAGGCAATTTCTTCCGCGTCTCTGAAACCGATTTTGAAGAACTGGTTTTGATTTTACGTCCTGATGTGCAAAAAAACTCAACATGGCGAAGAGATGTCATTTCACCAGAAATGAGACTTGGCATTACATTAAGGTTTCTGGCTACTGGCGATTCATACACTAGCTTAATGTACCATTTAAGAGTTTCAAAACAACAATTGTCCAAAATTATTCCTGAGGTTTGCTGGGCCCTCTTAGTTGGGTTTAAAAGAAAAGAAATAAAATAACCTAAAAACTAAAGAACTTGTAATACACAACAATCCACACTTGACAACGTGGATACTTGCTCGCTCAGTGCACATAACCTCAACCCGTACGATTTGTGCTGAGCGGATGACACTGACCTTAGAGTAAAAATATGAAATACACCCCCTTCCCCCTTCCCCTCTTCACCCGCGAGAGCAATGTTTTCCATTGCTTTCGGAAGACTAAAACATTATATACGCACACAGAAATGTGTATGGTAATGCCCCTTTGTTTTGTTTTTTTGTGTAAATGTTTTCAAAAAACAGTCGCAGGAGACGCGGCTTAAGGAGTCAGTCTCGATATATTATCCGATATCTGGTGGTATTATAATACGTCTACCTATTACGAATATATTAGGTTCCTCCCTATTTCTGTCATTCATTCCTTCATAGTTTTCCTTACGATAGGTATATGGTTTCAAATCCAATGGATTAACTGGAGAAAACCACTTTTTTGTTCTGTATTTGAAAAGATTAATAGGTACCTACATGGATTTGACTCATTTTGAAAAAAAAATTACCACGGTTTCTTATTACATAAAAGGACTTGGAAAAGGTGATTTTGAAAGTGCAGAACCGTTAAAAAGCATTAGTTCTACAAAAAACCACATAAAAAGCAAAATAACCCGAAAATTAATTTGGCTGACTTTGAAATCTAATGGCACATACCTACCTATCGCGGAAGTGTTTTTTTTTGCAATGACAATACATTTTTTGTTTTAAAGTTTATTCACATTTTCATGCAATAAACTTTAAATTTATTATGTAAACTGTCGTTTTACACGTTTCGCGGCGGCGCGTAACCTCTAAATGTAAGTATGTTGCTCTTTGTTGGTATAGTTTCAATATTTCAATTCAACTATTCAAAGCTAATAAATAGTAATATAGGCAATGACGTTGTTTGTAATGTCATTGAATATAGGTAATGTTTCAGTGCTCATTTTAGATCCCTAGGCGATGTTGCGTTTCAGGTTGCAAGTCAAACTATGATGGGCCCTCTACACAATGAGCCATCAGCTGGCCGATGCGATGGCTTGCCGATGGTAGGCGTTATTTGCAAAGTCACCACACGATGGCGAGGTTGAGTTCTACTTTCAACGTACTTTAGAATGGACATGCCGCTACTGCAATATATATGGTTTAAAAACGAGATTATTAGTTTTTATTAGTATATTAAGCAATGACATTATAATCAAAAGATATGTAAATGTAATTTTATGATATTAAATACTACCTAATATCTAATATTATAAAATTAATTTCGGGTGTTCAGAATATGGAATGCTTTTTCTCATAATTTGTTGTTTTTTTATTTTGTTTTTCCCCTCTTCCAATAACTCTAGTGCAATAAAAATAAGAAATAAATGCAGACATATTTATTCAAAGTGAATTTATTTATTTAATTTAAATTCATCACTTGAGAGCCACAATTAACAAAAACATCTATTTTGCGTTTATTTTTATATTTGGCTGCCATATACATTCACTAAGTAATAATTCTATGAATTTTATAGATTCATTGAAATGTTTTAAAGCAACGTAAATACTTCTAACTGGGACGTCAGCTCCGGACTCCCGAGCACTTTCAATCAGACACTAAGAGGCGACCCCAATCGCTGGCCCACAGCAAAAAATATTACAAATTGGCATCCCTCGTGACCTTTCCAGTTTTGTTCCTTCTTAGGAAAATTCAAATCCAGGTGCTGGATTCCCCTTCACTAGAAAGAATGGTAAACAATGGTTTGCCTCAGTGCTCCGTCATTAGTCTTATCCTTTTTTAATGTATATACCTTTAACCTGTATAGAAATATTCATTCATCTTGTAAAATACTTCAGTATGCGAATGATCTTTTATACATATTTCAGGACTAAATATAACTTTTCTGGAGGAAGTGATCAACATAAGCATTAAAAAAGCATTAATGTATCACGGCTTAGAAATTTATCCGACCAAAGGCAATGTTATCGTTTTTTCCAGGAAACATGTTACTCCGCATATAAGAGTGCTAATAAATAATTCGATTCTCCCTATCCAGGTACATATCTGATTCCTAGGGGTCATTCTGGACTCTAAGCTAACATGGAACCCATACGTAAATCTTATTGTTAAAAAATGTCAGGCTGGTCTTAATACTTCACGGGTCTGGTGGGGAAGTCACACATTCACCCAAAACATTTTTTAATCCATATGTTAGGAGTCATTTGGATTACGCATCTTTCCTCTTCGAACCCACTTTTAAATAGTACCTCATGAGGCTGGACCGTATCCAACCTCAAAACTTAAAATTGATTATCGTAGCTATGCGATCCTCTCCAAGTAACGCTTTACAAGCGAATTCTGTGGAAGCTCCTTTCCATTTCAGAAGACAGTTCATGGCATACAATGTTTTTTTTTGTAATGCGGATTACAAATCTTTGGTTACGTTTATTTACAAAAACGCAACTATAAATAATTAAACATACTTTTCTCCACTTTAAAAACCATATTCGTATTTTAAATATTTTGTAAAACATACAATGGGACGGT
Organism: Halesus radiatus; assembly: GCA_022606495.2. Classification (NCBI taxonomy): domain Eukaryota; kingdom Metazoa; phylum Arthropoda; class Insecta; order Trichoptera; family Limnephilidae; genus Halesus; species Halesus radiatus. The sequence continues at coordinate 51,128 of JAHDVE020005066.1, read as the reverse complement.
CAGAAAAAGTAATATTTCTGATTAGATTTTGATAAATGCTAAGCTTATGTAAATTTATAAAACATTTTTCTATTTAAAAACATTATGTTTATCGTACTAAGTAATAATATTATAATTATTTTGAATGAATAAATAATAACTCTCCGACGTCCCTCTCCCCGTTAAATGCTTCAGATACTAATCACCCACTGATGGAAAAAATTATTGCACTCTCTGCTCAAGTGAGGTCACTTCCATATTGGAGAAATAATTCAATGCCTCTTCTCGTCAAAAGCCTCCATACGTATAATGTGTATAAATCCATTTGATAGGCTTCCTTCATATACAAATTCCTCTCGTATTAATTTGCATAAACCTAATATTCTTATTTTACTCGGCATACTTGGCAACCACGAAGCTCACATTTTAAATTGTAAATTTTCGGGTTGGGAAACTATTTACACAGATGATTTTAAGTCTTCCTGATCAAGCCACGTGGAGGTGGCATCCACTGTCCATTAGAGCAGGCCAATAAAAAAAACTTCCGAAAGAGGCCTCAGTTTTCACTGCTGAATGCGCATAGCCATTTTTGAATCCCTAAAATACTCGTACATAAACAATAATCAAATCGGTTTTTTTTAATTCTCTCCGATTCCCTGAGTGCACTTCAAAGATTAAATTCCTCCCCTTTCCCCTACCCGGACGACAATTTCTGTATTAGAATCCGCCCTCTTATTAGTAATTTAACGAACTCTGGTAAGGAAATCATGTTGGCTTGGATTCCAAGCCACTGTGGTATCCATGGTAATGAAAAGGCCGATTCATTGGCGAAAGATGCCATTGACTCCCGTGAGTTCTTTTAATATATTTTTTTAATCCCCGAAGTCCTACCCATTAAATTAAAAAAAAAAACATGATTTCAGATTGTCAGAATCATTGGGATTAGTCTAGTAAATCAATGGGTAACAATTTTTTCTAAATACATCCCATGATTCCTTCCAAACCGTGGTTTTCTAAACTCTCCTTGAACAAATTTTCAACAACTTATGACCAACTTGCCTATGAGATTTTCTTTTTTTTATGGCTTTTTGTCCCAAAGGAATGTAATATGGCTTCCAGGTGAGTGGGTAGCCTAACTGCTGGGTGGCCCGACCGAAATTGTGTTTTGTCGCCACACGGCAGATTTTACCAGTAGTCATATGAACACAGCCGCGAGCGTACGTCTCATGGCTCGCTATTAGTTAGTGCGCTCCTGCCGACGTTCATATGATTATTTACAGATGTAGCAACTAGAAGTGAGCCATGAGATGTACGTTCACAGCTATGTTCATTTGACCACTGGTGAAATCTGCCGTCTGGCGGCAAATCCCAATTTCAGTCGGGCCTCCGAGCAGTTAGGCCACCCGCTCGTCCACTTTAAAGCGGAAGCCACTTTACACTCCTTTGGGGCGAAACTTAGAGTAATATTGTTACTCTGAGGGGCGAAAAGCCGTAAAAAAAAGTACACCTCGTAGGCAATAGACATCATAGATGAAAATATAATTTTTTCCTTTATCGTGGTATATCTATGCTTTTATATGTAGTAAGTGTATTAAGTGTAATCTCCAAAATTGTCTGTGGTCTCTTGTTGCTTTTTAGTCCTCTTTGAAGTGACTTTTGGCTTTTTTTTTGTACAAATATTTTATTATTTTATCAAATATGTTCTGTTATGAGCCTAAAAGTGAGAAACAAACTTAAAAATTCTCTAGATGTTTCATAATACACATATACAGAGGTAACATATTTACTTCATCGAACAAATTCGTGTTATATCTTCTAAAACAACGCTGACATTTGCAAACGATATATTTGATTCCTGATTTTACGGCATAAGGTAACTATTGCTTATTAAATATAATCTAACTCGGTAAATATGCATATAGGCACGTATTTATTTGTTAGTTTTTTTTATTATTATTTAAAAAAAACCCAAACTAAGAACTTAAAACCTATTAGACATAAAATAGGTTTTTAGGTTTTATAATTTCTTCACACGATTGGTAACTTTGTGGCTTCATTATTAATCCATTAATTTTAAAATGTACTTTGTTTACACCAACTTTATAAAAATACATAAATATCTCTACATGTTTTGACAGCAATGCTGTCATCAGAAATATATGTATTCATATATTCCTGATGTCAATTGTTTAAATTTTTTCGTTGATGATGTTTATAGAGAAAAAACCAAAATGGAACCTAAAAATTATACAATAACTTCAAAATTTACTAAGCCTTAAATGAAATTGTACACATTATTTTGCATTTTCGCATATACCAATATTTTTTTCTAATTTTTAATTATCTGAAACAAAGTTTTATTTTAAAAACCTACGCATATTAACAGTGAAGTGGAATTGTTGAATTTTACCGCCTTATTAATTAAATTACGTTATTTTGCTCCTCCGGTGACTGAAATAATTGTTGTTCTTTGTAATTAAACTAATAAAAAGAGTTTTTCATTAATTTTGTATGTATTAAGAAATACGTGCTTATGTGCATATTTAATTCTAACTCTTTTGTGCTCTAACTGATCATTAATAACGTTTACTCTTATTTATTGAGACTTATCCAACTCCTTCTCACAAAGTTGACAGTAACAGCTGCGAACAATAGTTATCAAAATGTTATTTTTTTAAATTTTTTATTTTATGGCTTTCACCCATTAAGGGCGATCTTGGCCATGTTTAATCAGTTAGATTTTAATAGTACAGATTATTCTTAAAATTATTTACTTTTAAACAGGATATAATATTTGGGCAAATAAAATTGAATCTGATACGTTGTAGTGCAAATTTATGTGTTTTTAATCCTTAAATGACAATGCCATTTTTATAAATATATTTTGCCAATAAATTGTTAATTTGGGGGGAGTTGAGACTTAGCATGCAGGGAATGCTGGTGGGGAGTTCAATTTTAAGTTTTACCAATTCATGCATAAAGTTTGGAAATTAGTCATTGATAGGACACTCAGAGAAATTATGGTCCAGAGTATCCTCTGATCCACAATCACAGTAAGGTGAGCTGACTATGTGAAATCTGGCGAGATGACTAAGACAAGAAGTGTGACCTAGTCTCATTCGAGTTATGGAGGAAATATTTTTTTTTTGGCATGCATGTATTTATGAAACCAGGGCTTGACAGGAATAAAAGGTTGTATTAACCTTTTGTTAGAGAAGCTATTTTCCATTCAGAGGACCATTGGAGTTTGTATTTACTTTTTAGAATAGGGAAATAGTCTCTAACTGGAACAGGAATATCATTTAACTGACCGTGAGCAGTGGCTTCCTTAGCAATGAAATCCGCTATTTCGTTTCCAGTAATACCTAGGTGTCCCGGAATCCAGGCCAGGACCAGTGACGCGTGTGATAGTGAAATGGAATACAGGAGGTCTCTGAGTAGATTAGGGACTCACTATTAGAATTGAGTGGGGATGAACTTATTTTTTGTAGTGAGCTAAGCGAATCGGAAAGAATGAGGGCGTTTCTAATATTGTGCGATTTGACAAGATGCAGTGCTTCTATTATAGCTATGCATTCAGCCTAGAAAATGGAGCATTCTTTGGGAAGTTTGTGTGGGAGACTCATCTTCCTGTGTGGAACATACACACTGGCCCCGCAATGGGAATCCTGGCTGAGTTTGGAACCATCTCTAAATAATTTTATATGGTTTGGCCAATTGTTTTCAATGATTTTGTTAAGTTCTGCATTATTTGATTGAGATGAATTGTTTATATTTTTTTGTGCTTATTCCTATAAACTGGTGAACCTTGGGATAGAAAGTAAGGCTTTCATAGGAACACAAGTATAAGGGAAGAAATTCATTATGATAGATGTTGGTGGATATATCCAGAAAAGAGTTATAGCAGTCATAGAGAAGGGGGGGGGGAATGTTTTTCCAAAATCGATTTGAAATAGCATGCTTTAAAGATTGAAGTTTAGGAATCAATGGATAGGATTGAGCATGTTTTGAAAATATATTTTTTTGCTAGGCATCGCCTTATATACAAGGGGGGTTCTCAGCATTCTACTTGCATTGAGTTGATTGGGGAAGATTTCATGGCTCCTAGAATAAGACGAAGAGACTTTGACCGGATGAATGTTAATAAAACAATAGTTTTTATTTATATGAAGTCTTGTATCAAAGCAAACTCACTTTTATTAACTATTATCTTTCGACACCAGTGGTCTGAACTCTATAAATATTATGTATGAAAATGTAAATAGATAGAGCACTTCGAGCAAAAATTTTCCTTAACGTTGTTTATAAGTTTTATGATAAAACCTTGCGATTAATATATTTACCTAATTAAGTCAGCTCCGAAGTAGTCGGGGAATATTACGGTGTTCATTATAAGCAAATACTCTTAAATGACAATACCTCCAGTTCTTGAAATTTTATGGCAACATGCTACACTAGCGCCCTCTAGTTTCCCGAGTTGTACGAATTGATTTTGTTCATATAGATTTTCTGTGAAATATATTCTTAATAAATTATAGAAATCGTAAATACAAAAAATAAATATTAGGTATTAATTGATTTTGTGTTTAATTAAAAAATATTACAATTTCAAATATACATTAAAAATAATCACCTGTTAAAATATATCATATGTAGGTAGATTGATACTTTATTGCTTGTCTGGATTTGAGAAGATTCTTTTTTAAATTTGATTCATAACCTATACCAAATACTATTTAATGACAATACGCACAGCTCGTGACATCTGATGGTAACATCTTACACTAGCACCGCTACTGGCGCTTGTTGGCGGGATTGTTTTTTTTTCATACATTTTATTAGATTTTCTGTGAAATATGTTGAAACTGGTGGTTTAGAGATGGAATAAAATTCTTATTTAGTAAATTGTGAGAAATTTTCTTTAATTTCTTATTTTTAGACTTATTTTGGCTTAACATTCTTATTTAAATATTTACAACTATGTATAAATAAAATAAATAATAATTATAAGAATTATGCATATGTAAAGAAGTCTAAAAATAAGAAATTAAAGAAATTTTCTCACAATTTATTAAATAAGTATTTTGTTCCCTCTCTAAGCCACCAGACTGACCACGAGCGGTGAGGTTTATAACTGTTAGTACAAACCTAATAGGCTCTTCAATTTTGTTTCATATATGAGGAAAAAAAAGCAGTGAAGTCATATGTAGGTTACCGAATATTTATTTTATGAATTTTCGAATATCAAATATATTTCACGGAAAATCTATTAAAATGTCTGAAAAGAATCAAATCCGCCAACGTGCTCCGCTAGGGGCTCTAGTTTATCATGTTTCCATCCCAATGTATGGAAAATGTCAGAAGCTGCGCGTATTATATATATGTATATTTCACGGTATTTATACATCAGTTCCAATTTTGAAAATATCACACGGAAATTATATTGTTTAATATAATTTGTTTTTAAATACGATTCAGTGCCGTGGCTAACAGTGGCGAAGCTGAAAATGACCGGAAATAGATCGCAGAAGTCTAAACGTTCGAAGGCATACCAGTAAGTGCATAATATTTTTATATATATCTTTAATTATTTCACTTTTAACGTTCTTACGGCCTTTGCTTTCAATCTAACCTAGCGCCTGTTTAGCTCAGTGATGCACAATCCGTGGCCCGCTGGCCCATCATGCATGGCCCACTTGGCTAAATAAAAATCTGAAAACCCCATAGATAATAGAAACAAGGGAGATGGACCTTAAACCATTATTAGTATGAAACCGCACGCATAATGCGTGTCACCAACATCGATCACTCATACCACTGAAAATCGCTTTAATTTGTATTATAATAGATTTTATTTTTTATGGTTTTTATTAACTAATCTTCCATGGGAAACAAATGGCATTCAAAAAATTGACCTAAGCTTTATAAACTACAAAAGAAAGAGTAAAATATAAAAACAATTATATTACGTACCTAAATATATCAATTAAGGTCTATTCACAACTACCGGCACCGAGCACCGCAGACACATAAAGTGGAAGGCACGACAAAATTAGTTGCTTACGTTATCTATGAACACATTCACACATGGGTGTAACGTGAATACTCTCATCCGTGCTGTGCCTGGCACTTAACGTGTCTGCACTGCTCAGTGCCGGTAGTTATGAATCGAACTTTAATAACCATTGTACTGATTTGAATTTTAACACGAAACTGCATTAACATCATCTGTTGGCTACAATGGTTTGTAGTAGGCATTTCGGGATAATTCTATATTCAAAAAGTTTCATTATAATCCGCAGGGTGGCAGTTTTAAATTCAGGCGATGCATTTAAGGCAGATAGATAGATGTATGAATGATTTTTATTTATCAACGGACTAACATCCAATTTGCAACATACGTCACTCGAAATTGGAAGAATAATGTAAATTATAAGTATAGGATGCTAAAATTATGCACGTATAATGATGTACGCATTCTAATAATATTAATCCCTATTCGTAGCAGATGGTGGTGTAATGGTCAGCATAGTTGCCTTCCAAGCAGTCGATCTCGGTTTGATCCTTGGCCGTGCCAATGTTTTTTTTTTTTGTTTTTGTTTTTATCAAAAACACTTTTTTGCAAATTTATTTGACGTACGATGTACAGTAGCAAGTTATTGGCGAAAAACCAATTGTGGTGACCTTTGACCTTTAATATCTCCAATTGCCCTGCTGATATTTTGAGAATTTTGTCAAATACAAGGTTTTATTTGTAATTTACAACCAACTTAGTTCTATTTAAAAACATTTTACTTCATTTAAAAAGTTACAGGAAACTTACTTCTATCTGCCATTGCCATTGGTAATGGACGCGAGTGGTTAGAATAACCACCGTGGCGCTGCATTCGCTCGACAAAATACTGATACTTCCGAACGTGACACCCTCGCCGCCCTGCTCCTCAAAGTGAAACTCAATATTATTTGACAACATACCACTTCTATTTTATAACTCTGATACGATGACGAAACGCAAGCAAACTGGAAAAACTACAAATTCCTCAAAACGTATAAAAATTGCACGGTAAGTAAAAATATATAACACGTATAAATATAATATGTGCACCTATTAGAGGTGAGTAAAAAACGTAATACCGTTTTTTCGAAAGCGTTTAAGTTCGGAAACGGTTGCAACCGTTGCGAGGATTTTAGAATAACCTTTTAAAAAAAAAACGTCTGCAATAAACCCACGTGAAATGATTCCAGTAGAGCACATTTCACTTAAGAATTATGCACGAAACATTTAAAACAGCTCCCTGAAATACTCTACTAAACTCATGCCTGTCGTAAACCGTTGCCAATATTCGCTTGCGAAAAACGCGATACGCCGTAATCCATTTTAAATAAACTCTTTAATAAATGTAACGCCTACCCGCAACCCGTTTAAAATAAAAGCTATCGCGCAATACGCTTTTTTAATAACGATTTCGATAAGACGAAATGCACGCCCACAAATGATGATGCGCCGTAACCCATTGTAAATAAATGATTTTGCCACAACCGTTCACCAATAATAGTACGATTGGAGGATTCCCAACATTTTTTAATTTGGGAGCTACTTTTTACCTAAAATTTCATGGGAATCGACTTCCAGGAATCTTATAATAAGAATATTAGCTGTTTTTTTTTTTTAACAGCTTCATTCGGATAAGTACGAATCTAACTAACCGTCATACCGTTTCGCCGCAGGGGTAGGCAGAGAGGATGGACTGCCAAACAACTCGGTCTTGGCACACACTCCTTGCTTCATTTACATTCACACATCGTCTCATACATACTCTCCTGTTATTCTAACTCTTGACATGGCTGGACTTTGGTATCACTTGATCGTGCCATGTCTTCTTCAGGCATCCCCGGCTTCTTCCATTCACATTTGCTTCATATATTCTCCTTACACTCCTTTCTTCGTTCATCCGCTCTACATGCCCAAACAGTCTAAGTGTCTCTTTCTTAATCTTACTCATTACGCTCATATCAGTCTTGTATTCTTTGCTAATCTCAACATTTTTCAGTCATACAAAGTTTTACCACACATACGCCTCAGGGATCTCATTTCTACGGCATTCAGTCTACTTTTATCCTGCCTCTACCGTTTCCATGCCTCACTTCCATACATCTAGCAATGAATCTAGCCAAACCAATTTTTAACCAAACGGCCTACGACCAGGATGTTATTCTTATCATCTATTGTTGTAAATTTAAAATATGGTAATCGTTATTATTTTCAAATTTCCCACCCGTAATAATTGGGATGGACCGGATGGGATAGACCGAAATAGTAACTTAAAAGGAAAGACGCCTAAGGAGAATATATGACGCGAATGTTCACGGTATTGTGAAATATCAACTAATTTAACCGATATACACAAAAAGTTTTATCCAGCTCTTTAACATTAGGAACGCCCAAAACACATGATAATTTTTCTACAAACTTAATATCTGTCTATCAGCTAATTTTAGTAACGTAAAAAAAAAGGGTGAACCTTTTACCGTAGTGAATTATGGCTCAAGAAGCAAGGCGTTCTTATTTTTACGATTATCTAGACTAGAGGCGGTTTGAACGATGACATATAGGTTTTTATGGATTGCGGCCCGAGATTCTATATGATGATAGTTAGATTCACACTGCACAATATCTTCAAAAAATTTGCGATGACGCTCGTAGTATCCGCGCCATTATTATGATGCCGCGCATTAAAAAATCGTAGGGTTATAAGGCCTAAGTTAGGGAATGAATAATTAATTCTGTGGTAAATTAAGAATCAGATCAAGTGTGTCACGAGATTGAATTTATTCATTTAAGTCATTCAATCAATTTTGCCTATGTTTAATGTTCAGTGGTTTTATATAAACGAATGAGAACAAAGACCCTTTCAAAGATGCGTCATCCTAGAAATGTGTGCGAAAACTATGAAACACAAAAATATTAATTTCCTTGATAATATTAATTCTAACGTTTTATGTGTAAGTTTCTGCTGTCCGATACACTCCCCTTTAGATGATGTTTCGCTTAACTTAGCTGCTGCTGGGGAAACATTGGAAACAGGGGTCGTTAGAGCTAATGGCTTAAGAAGAATCCGCCTAAATAATATTCAGGTTCGGCGGGCAATACCATGTGAAATTTTTCAAAACATGTGTTTAAGAGGAATGGCTGTGCTGTCTGTTTCATACATAACTTAATTTTGGTTTTGAGGCCAAAATATCCGTCCAAACTGAATGATAATGTAGAACAAAAATAAATAAATTACTTCTAATCCGTACTAGATATTTACTATACCTTTTGATGAAAAAAAATATTATTAGGTTTAGGTGAGTATTTTGGTCTCAAATCCAAAATTAAGTTTCGTGTGAAACAGGTCACGCAGCCGTTCCTCTTAATGTCATTTGAAACAATCATTTTCTCCATTACATCCGCAGAAAGGACAATATACAGTGGAACTATCTTAAGAAGTTTTTCAAGGGACTGAAAAAAAGTTTCTTATGAGGGAAAACCAAGGAAAATCCAAACTTCTTATGTGGGAATTCACTGTGTAGTACAGTGGTGCCTCGCATAACGAACGCCTCGCACAGCGAACGCTGCACACAACGAACTTCCTTTTCGTTCATTTCACGATTCATACAACGAACTTCGCTTCACACAACGAACTTCGCTTCACACAACGAAGTCGCCCACTTCACACGATCACTGCCGATTTATTGCATCCTTCCGCGCAGGCAGTCGTTAGTCACTGAGCAGTACGCTTAACTTACGCACGTGTACATATGATGGGTTCTAAAAAAAGCAGGAAGGTGATTTCTCTTGAAATGAAACAGGAAATAATTAGAAGGAGTGAATGTGGGGTAAAACAGTGTGACCTCGTCAAAGAGTTTGGCCTCAACAAGACCACCATTTTCACCATTTTGACAAACAAGGATGCAATAAAATCAGCCAAAGTAGCCAAAGGAGTATCAAAACTATTTAATGAAAAACATAGATCTTCAATCCACGAGGAAATGGAGAGGCTATTAGCGATTTGGATTAAGGATAGGCAGGTGAAAGGTGACGTAACAACCCAAGATATTATCTGTCACAAGGCCAAGATAATTTATGAAGATCTAAAGAAAAACATCCCTGGAAGTAGCAGCAATCAAGATAATAAAGAAGATTTCAAAGCCAGCAGGGGGTGGTTTTTTAGATTTAAGAAAAGGTATGGAATCCACAGATTATTACGAATTATTTTTTTTAACATGTATTGTTATGGGAAAACGCGTTTCACATAACGAACTTTTCGCATAACGAACTTGCTCCTGGAACGAATTAAGTTCGTTGTGTGAGGCACCACTGTACATGTGTCATGGTTTTTTTCACTATCCTGAACAATTTGTTGAATGTTTCATTTTCGGTATTGCATTCTGAACGACGATATATACTTAATAATAATAATAATAACAAAGCATTTATATAGCGCAGTTTTGTGTTGTTTCACTTCAAGTGCGCTTTACTATAAATAAATTTAAAAATGATTAAATAACTCCATTCAGTGGTATCCTACAGTGCTACTTTTACATTCTATTCTATTATATTCATTCTTAACATATTACATACATTCCTGCTAATTCTTAATACTACTCCTACAGTACTCCTTAGGTGCATATTCATAAAAAAATTACAAAATATTATACAGTATACATATATATGGCTATACAAAAATAACACATTCACAATACTTGTATAAGTACTTACTACTTAATACTTGTACGTATAATAAGTACGTATAATACGTATAATACTTGTATAAGAAATATATTAATAAATTTTTTCAGGGAAAGAGCATTAAAACTTAGGATGGAAAAGTTGAAAAGCGAGCCTGACAAACATGATATCATCGAAACTTGCAAGTTTGAAATGGACTTCCATGATACAGATTTGCCTGTGCCATGCAAAATGGAAGATCATTCGGATGTTGGTATCTCGGATGCGGAATGCAGAATCGACAATCATTTGGAAGTTTCTTTCTCAGAAGTGGAAGGCAAAATTGGAAATATTTGGGAAATTGATTTCATAGAAGCGAATTCTAAATCATCAGTCATCTCGCAAGTCCACAGCCTCGCAGGCCAACAATCATCCAGCGAAGCAATCACCCCTTTGGTAAAGAACGACTCATTTTTCAGGCGGTTGCGTGTTTGATTATATTCGATCATTTTGAGATATAATATGAGATAACAGTATGATTACCATTTTTTCCATTAAATATATGACACAGAAGAATATGTTTTTTTATAAAATTAAACATTACACGTACACTTTGGAGCGAAGATCTTATCACACTTCTCTCCATAACCTCCGCCGGAACGTACATGTAAAGGCAAGCGACCTGCGATCTAAACGCCCGGATTTGCAGTCAGTCAGACACGTCGGTTTTGTCAGTGACGTGCTATGCCTTTACAGCACACGCCGCGCATTTGTTTTTTTATGGCTTTTCATCGACTGTTTATGGAAAATCAAAACCAAAGAATCATATACCTACCATTACTTAAAATATATAACTATTGGTCAATTTTTTAATGAAACATTACAAGTAAATTATCTAAATTTTCACTGTTCATACATAAGTAATTTTTATCTTCTGGGTAGTTATGACATCTTTGGTAAATGCCCATATCAATGTCCATCTAATGATATCTATGGTCAAAACTGTAGCAAAACTTTTAAACCGAAGGATGTGTCGCGTATCCCACCACACTTCGCGCCGATCTCTGAGAAATCCCTTTACACGTAACTTCCGCGCGGAGGTCAGTCAATTAACGCATTGGCCCGCCCGCGAAAAAGTGGCGATTTTTTAAACTAAAATTATCGTAATATTATCGGCGGGCCCTTCGGAGCGAAGATGCGTGTGGGAGAGGCTAATGTATGGTTACCTCAATCCTGGGATTGTTTTTAAACATTGATTGATAAGTTCTGGAGTTCTTTAAAACGCAATCCACCAGCTACGACAACGTATTTCTATGCACCCTTGCCACAAACCGTTTCAAATTGGGCTGTTTTAAAATTTAAGTATAAATCATGATATAAAAAAAACGGCGCATAGGTATATAAAAATTAGACTGCAATTCCCAAATTTTTTTATTTTATTTGATCACTGCGCTAGAGTTTCAACCCCCTAGAGCCAGCTAGACTATGGGATCCCCAATTTGGGCAACGTTGTAAAACTTAAAGTAGTGCGGAGGAGAAGGATTCGGGGAATAGTACCTGGGACGCTATTCCTGTTCTTTTTAAGGAAGATTTCTTAACTTTTTCCTTAGGGTTAAACCCTTCTTACTTAACTGCGGTTCCGATTCTGTCAGTTTAATTCAGCGAGCGACATTCATCAAAAATGTCAATATTTGCGATGTTTTAACAAGAGAAAAACTCAATATTTGCGATGTTTTAACAAGAGGAAAACTCAATATTAAGTATTTTACCAATTAAGTTATTATTTACTTTAAACATAATTTAGCTAGTAAACATTATTAAACATTATATAGTTGCTGACATCTTTGACAATTCAATTCGTCAAGCGCAAATTCAAATGTCACTTTTAGAACTAGAGACGAAAAAAGGTCATTACTATCTAATGAGGTAGGTACCTTTTTATAAAACGTGATTCTTCATTGAAAGCTTACTTATCTTATTTAAAAATTAAATAAAAATGTATTAAAATGAATTATAACATAATGTAATTGTTTTTCTTATGTCACTTGAAGATATTTCATCAATTTGTGTTTTTAAATAATCTCTTGAGAATCTATTTAGGATCTTTTTACTATGTCTCACCGGAATTCCGTGGTTAATCAAGAAGTCTTTAACCCTAAGGAAAAACGTAAGGAATCTTCCTTAAAAAGAACGGGAATAGCGCCCCTGGCTCTTCAGATCTGTTGATGATTTCATAGTATTTATCGGATATGATCATTTTATACTAAAAACACCAATCTTTTATGATGCGTATGTTTAGTATCATATAAAGTTTATCGTTTTCATTATTAAGGTTCGCATACACTACGGCTCTAACACTCGACACTAACTAACTAAGTAACCATCACGCCGTTTCTCCGCAGGGGTAGGCAGAGAAGACAGACCGCCAAACAACTCGATCTTGGCATATACTTCTTGCTTCATTTACATTCATACAACGCCTCATACATTCTCTTCTGTTATTCCGACTTCTGACATGGCCCGACTCGAGTATTTGATTCACTTGATCGTGCCATGTCTTCCTCGGGCGTCCCCGGCTTCTTCTTCCATTCACATTTGCATCATACATTCTTCTTACACTACTTTCTTCGCTCATTCGCTCTACATGCCTGAACCATCTAAGCGTCCCTTTCTTAATCTTACTCATTATGCTTACATCAGCCTTGCATTCTTTACGAATTTCAATACTTTTCACACGATCATACATGGTTTTACCACACATTCGTCTTAGAGATCTCATTTCCACGGCATTTAGTTTACTTTCATCCTTCCTCTGCCAGTTCCATGCCTCACTGCCATACATCAGGGTTGGAATCAGCACTCCATTGTGGACTGCTAGCTTCGCTTCTTTGGACAACTTTTTGTTCAACCGCGTTCAGTCCTCCAATGGAGTTTCCGGCATTCACCCTTCTTTCAATATCCCTATCAGTCTTTCCATCTCTCGTAAACATACTTCCCAAATATTCAAACTCATCGACCTGCTCCAAGTATTCGTCATTCACAACTATATTGCACACTGTTTTCGTACTCTCTCTTTCAAACACCATGACTTTAGACTTATTTCCATTCATCATTAGCCCATTCTTCATACATACTTCATTCATCATTAGCTCATTCTTCATACTTACTTCATTCATCCTAGATACGAGGGACTGTAACTCGACACTCGCAATAGAAATATAGACACTAGTGTATGAACCGTCCACGCGCTAACCATATTCGAGTATGGAGATCAGCGTCCGCAGTGTCGCTACATTTGTGTCCGAGGTGTCTACACTACACTCGCGCGACACCCGCGTTCGCGTACACTCACCGCTCAGTCAGTGTCATCGTGGACAGACGTCGAGTTGCGCTTCTTATTAAAACGACATTGACATAAAAATGGAATGATTTGGATCGAGGACTGGATAAAAAGCAGAAAGAAATATGACGTTTTCTAATCAACTTCTATTTCATCTCAGAAATGAAGATGCAGAAATACATAAAAACTTTATTCTAATAAAACAGGAGGAATAATTTAAAAAAATTAAAAAAAACAGCCATCAATGTGAGATCTGCTTTTTTAACTTCGGGCAAGGAACAGTAATAATTGTTACTGTTATTTTTACAACTCAAATGAAGACAAATATTTATTGGTTTTGTGTTTAATTCGTAGAACTCCATTTAATTTTTAAGTAATTCAAATTTAATAATGTTCTTAACCCGC